>JAHPZR010032613.1:0-35616 GCA_019787425.1 Platygyra sinensis | reverse complement strand
TAGCCTGCGAACAGGCTCCCAGCGAGGTCGGAAAAAAAACTTCGGCAAGCGAGTGGGAGTCGAAGCGTCGTGACTCCGCGAGCGAAGCGAGTGGGACGCAGGGGAGCCTGTAGACATTGTTTTCAATGTTCCGTGCCGCCCCTTGGTGATTAGCCTGTTACATATCTGTCAAGGAGGTAATTAAACCTGTCAAAATAGATGGGCTTCCCGCGCTGATGAATCGGCTTTTTATAACAGTCTACCGTAATAGATGGTAAATAAAGTAGACAGGCCAAACACGACTCCTACGAGAAAAGGAGTAAACTAGAGCCGTTAGATCGTGCTAGGCGGCAAGTTTTATAGTAAGAGGTCTACAATCAGAACTAAGCCGAACAATGGCATATACAACACGCAACACAGTCGACAGACTTGCGCGTAATGAGTTAAATTTAAATCCTGTGGTACTAGAACAATCAAAGGAGAAATAAACCTATACATCGAGCTCCAGGAACATAAGCTCGATCAGATAGCTGCAAGAAACATTAGAATTTCTCTAGACAAGCCTATAGCTTTCTCGAAGTAAAGCATATGACACCCGTGATAAGAATCTACCTACTGAACTTGCAAACAGTTCTAATCATAGCCGGGCCCGGCGTCACAGTATAGAATGCGAGTAAGCAACACGTTCACAGTAAATGTCATATTTTGTCCCTTAAAGGCAAATACTTGGAGACTTAAACACAAATCTTGCAATAGAAATGAGCCAAAACAATACACTAACACATGGCAAATTATAGAGGTGTCAAACTCAACGAAGCAACACGCAGATAACAGCGGAAATCATGCAGACCTATGACTTCTTAAAATTTGCCGCCAAGCACGATCTAATGGCTCTAGTTTTCCTTATAACACATACGAAATGCCTTTCATGAACAAGAGTGAAGCGACAAAAAGGTCGAAAGACCGAAAATAAACGGCAAATCTACAAATGGCACGAACCGTAGGAGTCGCGTTTGGCCTGTCTATTTTATTTACCATCATACGCGGCATCAATTGAAAAATTAGGCTCTTCCGAAACCAGTCGGTAGAATTCCGAAAACATCGCGCTTCTACGCCACAGTTTCCAGGCATAGCTTCTGCTCACGTTTCAAACCAGAGATATGACGAAAATGTTGCAAAGAATTACTTAAAGCTGCTTCAAATTCGTCGTCGAAGAACTGTGTATTGCACGCGGAAGCCGTTGTTGACGGTCACGGCAAGAATTATGCTAATTTACAAGCAGTTGTCAAGATCTGTCAATTTCTTATCTCAGAGCTGTCAACAGTCATCGATTCAACCAATCAGATCTTGATACCAGGAGCTGGTATCATGGAACGGCGGCATCAATGGAATGTCTACAGGCTCCCCTGCGCACTCCCTCCTCACCAGACCGTTCTCGGCTCGTCCCGCTAACCCTCGCTTGCCGAATTTTTTTTTCCGACCTCGCTGGGAGCCTGTTCGCAGGCTAGGAGACAAGTGTACCAGGCAACACGACGCCCAGCAGGACTTGTGGCAAGAGCAAGGCCTGGGGGCTGCTTCGCTAAACATTAACTTCTGCCAACGAGCTTGACACCAATCCACCGTAAGAAAACAGTTGGCGGCTGTACATTTTACCACAATACCTTGCAAATCAAACTAAGTCCACTGGGCATATAGAAAGATATGGCTTAACGACAGTCGTTCCTACACTTACAACATTGCTCTTGTTGAGTTTGAATGACTTACAATTTTTCTGTGTGTTTTCTATGCTCTATAAGAGTTTTCAGGTGCAAAGCTTATAAGTAAATGTACCAGTTGCCATCTTTTTCCTTACGGTGGATTTAGGCAATGCGCAGTGCATTCTGGTCCGCTAAAAGCGATTGAGGCTTTTCCACATCGCAGAGCTCTGTGGTCTGCTGAAAGTGAGGCTACATTTAAAAATTTTGCTACCTTTCTTTTATGTTTAGATTATGAAATGCTGCTACGCTCACTCGGCAGCAACAACACACGTAAGTGTGTGCCCTTCTCACGATCACCTGTAAAAAGTGTTTTTTCCCATGTCAAAGAGTCACTTTATACACTACTGTGTAGTTTTAATTTAATAAACTATTAGACAATATACACTTAATGTATGGTCCCGATGGAAACAGTTAGTTTTGTTTTCCTGACAGTCCTGATGTTTCGCGAGACGAAGTCGAGGGAAACATCAGGACTCGAGGGAAAACAAAACTAACTAGTTTCCCGAGGGACCATACATTAAGTGTTTTGTTATATATTTAGACTTTCATATAGCAAAACCAAACAAACAAAGACTTCGTGAGGGCAACAACTGTGCAATTGTATCCCGGTCGGGATACATTTGAATTTGATCAGGGGCACCTGACCAAGAATCAACCAATCACAGTGCTCATTTTGTCGAGTGAAAGTGTAGCTATACAACAATATTTATTGTTTATTTTCAGGCTCATATTAAATGGAAAGCAGTTATCTGGCTGGTGATTTCATTTCATTTCATTTCCACAAACTTTTCTGTGTTTGAGTCAACTGAAGAGTTTAATCTTGTTCAAAGAGAAAACAGGAGCATGTCTATGAACATCGCTGGCCACCTTTGTCCTATTTAAAAGCACAAGAAAAAATGAGCAGAAAGTCGAGAAAACAAACCTTAATTCAAAGTGTATAGTAATGTAATGTATGTTTTTAATGATATCTGTTTAATAAGCTTGAGAGGATTTGGTAGTGATAATGATAATGATATGGGAGATGCCATTCAAACAATTCCTGATAAAATGTAATATACTGGTAAAAAAATACAATTCTATTATTGTTTATAATGTATCCAATATTTTCCCTCGTGCATAATTGGTATACCGGTAAATATGTCACATGACTGAATATAAAACTGAGGAATATCCAAGAATATTGAGCAATTTTCAAAACTGTGTGATGCAAAAAAGATTTGAAGGATAATAAACGCAATAGCCTCCATTTGGTGCGAAATATGCTTCGATATTTGTCACTGGACATCACCTGTTCCTCGAAGCTCAGAGTTTTCCTCAAGCTATGCTCTTGGAAAATTCGTCACTTCTTGGAACAGATAAAGGCCGTGGACAAGTATACTTAACATATTTTCACGCCACTGTTTACACAATAAAATATGATATTTAATATTTTTTTATGAAGTAGATAGTGATAGTGCATGTATGTTACTATTATGTTAAGAGAGTCAAATAATGAAAGTAACAATCATAATAAATTGCATTATGACAGAATCTTGAAATTTGATTTTCAATCCATTAAACTATTTTTTAGACCATAGTCATATTCCCTGTATAGGACTGGAACTAGCGTGCAACTGAGGCTGATGCAGGGAGTTTAACCTCTTCTTTAATGATATTCCCCTGCATGAGCCTCCATTGCATGCTAGTTCAGTGCAATACCAAGAATATGACATTAATCTCATTTTAATGATATTCCCCCGCATAGCTTAACTTTGTCAGATAAAGATGCATGCATGTGCATGTGCATCCTAAATTTCCATCCCAAAACAGCCGTGTGCACATGAGCCTCCATTGTAAGCTAGTTCCAATCTAATACCGAGAATATGACATTAATCTCTTTTTAATGATATTCCCCAGCATGAGCCTCCATTGTAAGCTAGTTCCAGTCTAATACCAAAAATATGACATTAATCTCTTTTTAATGATATTCCCCAGCATGAGCCTCCATTGTAAGCTAGTTCCAGTCTAATACCAAGAATATGACATTAATCTCTTTTTAATGATATTCCCCCGCATGAGCCTCCATTGCAAGCTTGTTCCAGTCTAATACCGAGAATATGACATTAATCTCTCTTTAATGATATTAACTTGCGTGCGCCTCGATTGTAAGCAAGTTCCAGTCCAATATCGAGAATATGACATTAGTATCTTTTTAATTGTATTTCCCTGCGTGAGCCTCCATTGCATGCTAGTTCCAGTCTCATACCGAGAATATGACACTAACCTCTTTTCAATGATATTCCCCAGCATGAGCCTCCATTGTAAGCTACTTCCAGTCCAATGCCAAGATTATGACACTAATCTCTTTTTAATGATATTCCCTCACATGAGCCTCCATTGTAAGCTAGTTCCAGTCTAATACCGAGAGTATGACATTAATCTCTTTTTAATGATATTCCCCCACATGAGCCTCCATTACAAGCTAGTTCCAGTCTAATACCGAGAGTATGACATTAATCTCAGTCTTTTTAATGATATTCCCCCGCATGGACCTCCCTTGTAAGCTAGTTCCAGTCTAATACCGAGAATGTGACAATCTCTTTTTAATGATATTCCCCCACATGAGCCTCCATTGCAAACTAGTTCTAGTCCAATACCAAGAATATGACAATCTCTTTTTAATGATATTCCCCCACATGAACCTCCATTGCAAGCTAGTTCCAGTCTAATACCGAGAATATGACATTAATCTCTTTTTAATGATATTCCCCCGCATGAGCTTCCATTGTAAGCTAGTTTCAGTCTAATACCAAGAATATGACAATCTCTTGTTAATGATACTCCCTGCGTGAGCCTCCATTGGAAGCTAGTTCCAGTCCAATAATGAGAATATGACATTAATCTCTCTTTAATGATATTAACTCGCGTGAGCCTCGATTGTAAGCTAGTTCCAGTCCGACACCCTTCAGGAGCCGCAGAATTTTGCAAAGACCACTGGACAATAACGATGTTGAGAAGAAAAGGTAAACTTAAGGCTCAAGAGTAATCAAGCATTTAGATGAAGCTTGGCGAAAATGACAATTTATAGCGTTGTTTTGTTGATTGCGTGACGCCCGCTCAAGGCTCAGAAGTTGATGCCTAGCACATGATCAAAATCTGCCCCGATCAAATTTCTTTCCAACATAAAAATAGCCGCGTTGGAAACGAAAACGCTGTGTTAATTTCTTCTGCGAGCATTTTTTTAGTTTCTCTTTACCAAACTTAATTAACTTAACCACAATATATTTATTAAAACTGTAGAAATTGTACGCGAATCTAACTGAGAAGTCGCACACAATTTCTACAGTTTCTACCGCGAAAACGAAGCCAGCATTTTTCATGCGAAAATCCAGGTAAATCTTAGTTTTCGGTGAAACATACAAGTTGGGCGCCGCCATGCTAAATGAAAAGTGTTATGTTATTAAAAAGAAATGGATAAGTAAGTCAAAAAATACTTATTGTATGAATGTGTCCCACGCCATGCCAGACGTATCACTGGCAAACACTTTCAACGAGCGGAACCTGAAAATTATTTTGATTATACAAACTGGCGACTATATTTCTCCAGTTAGCCGCCAAAAGGCGACCTAACGATTTTTTTAATTTCGAGCCCTGTATTATGATATGGAGCAGCATAAATTTCTTTTAAATGTAGGAATTGGTGGGATGCACATCAAGAGAGAGTCAACTAGAAATGAGAAATGTGGGTCTTTGACTGGAACCACAACATGCAGTCACACATCCAAATGAAGGCTTTGCGCATACAAACTACATGTATTTATAATTCTGCCTGACAGTGGAAATTGTTTTCTGGTTTTCAATCTCAGAATACCAAAGGTATCATTATCAAGAGTTTAAATAGAGAGAGGCAAATTAATAGGAATCACAAAAATGGTTTTGACCCTTAAAATTTCATTTTTAGACCTTGCCTAGATGTACATTTACAGTGTATGCAAACATTTTCAGAAGCTTATGACTTTATTATTGATTCTTTGAATTAGAAAAGTCTAGGTGAAATTCTAATGAGTTTAAGACAGTTTGAAACAAAGAATAGTGGGAATGGTATTTTCTCTTTCTTCATGCAGGCATGGTCTGATAATTATTACTTTGTCTATGACTGATGATTATTTTGACTGGAAGCCAAAAATCGAAGTCTTACTTCCGTGTCCAGGTCACTCTCTCTAAAGGAACCGCTCAACATGGCTGCCATAACCTGGGACCTTGCTTTCAATATCAACTTGTGACCATACACAATAGTGCCCTCCACACGGAATTTGACGTCAGCTAGAAATGGCTTGTTTAGGAACAACTTCTTTGATGCTTGCCCTGTGTTGTCATTTAGCCAAGTTCCAATGCTCGGATTTAGGAACGAATCTCCATTAAGCAAATTTGTGCAGATGTCTGACAACCAGGCCAACTGGAATTTCTCAGCAACAGCTTGAATTTCTTTTACAAAGTTCTGGTCTTCGTCTTCTGAAATGTCTGGTAATCCAGTGTAGAGGAAAGTCAAAACCTCCATAAACACACCTCTGGAAATGCTCTCATGCAATCTTATAACTGTTTTGCCTTCATTTTGGCATTGCTGATCAACACGAACTAAATGTAACTGTGGGCATTCACTCTCCTTGTTGGAAATCCAAGAAATATCTTCAAAGATGCAACTGTAAGATTCATTATTTGGAGCCATTCTGCCAAGGAAAATATTCTTGAAAATGGCCGAAGAAGCAGCAAGGACAGTTTTATGGGCTTCTACTGTCTGATCATCTGAGAACAAAAATCTGACATCTGCACTGCTAGTATCAGACATCATGGAATGCCAGTCACTTGCAAATGTCGAACTTAGGACTTCTATATGAGGGGCAAAACCTGCCAAATGAAAATACCATGATCATGATCCTTTAACCCTTTAGATTCCTGGCACTTTGCAGAATTGTCAACAAAATACAGCCTATGGGTAGATGGAGGTTAGCTAAGTTAAAACAAAATACTTTCCAATAAGCAGAAGTTTATCACTCTTTTAGTCAAACAATATGCTAACTAAACCAATATCTTACAAAACCACTTTCAAGTTCAATTCCCATTATACATGTAAAACCCTGGGTAAAGAACCGGTCTGCTCTAGACTAAATTATTTCTACTCTGGACACTTTTTTGGAAAATTATGCCCTATTCTAGACCACAACTGTCTGATTTCTGTACCCTATCCCACACTAAACGGCCTGAAAACCATACCCTTCACAGAGGCACATAGCCATATAGCTAATTATATATACGGGTGTATCCCCTGGGATTAAAATAGAGTTTTGATGTTTTTTTTCCTACTTTACATGCCTGCAGATAAATACTAGAGAAAAGCTATTAATTTGACTCTATGAAAGATTGTAAAGACAAGTTGAAAATTACTTCAGTTGATATAAAATGAAATATTACTGTGAATTCATTTTTTTCAATTTACTTCAATCTTTTATTTTGCATGTATTACTGTTTACTAGGGGAAGTAAAAACTAGGGGGTCCACGGACCTGGTCCACAGTGGGGGGTTCATTTTTGTACTCTCCCCATTAAATTCACTCAGTCTGGTACCCATTTGTACACCTGTGCAGAGAGAGGCAACGTGACAGTAAAGCATCTTGCCCATGGGATGAATGTCAACTGACTCACAGTTCCCAGCTCGGGCTTCAATGCAGACTACTTGATCTAGAAGCTAGCACACTAACCATGACCGCACTGCTCCCCCCTTAAGGGAAGTCAAAACCCAAAGGAATATTTTTATTTTACCTGCAGGTGGTAGCTCTGGAGGAAGTGGTTCTTGATCCTTGACAGAGCATGAATTTTTGTTCCTCCTTTTAAAGAACCCCAATGCTTTTGACGTCACACTTTTTTCTTGGTTAATGAAACTAATCGCCAGTTCAGTCGCTTTGTTAAGGGCCTGTTGCACTCCATCATTTGTCAATGAACTGCACTCTGCATATGAAACTTCTAGAGATGAGGCAAGAGCCTTTCCTTCCCTTGTTGATACAATGTCCCTGCCTCCAGATGTGTTGCTATTGTTGAGAGAAAGGAAAGAAATCATGATGTATTTATTTTGGCAATCAACTGACAACTGATCTTGGAGTTGAGTACATATTTTATGAATTTGAAATATCTTGCTTTTTGGAGGAAAAACCCTAGAACTTTAGAAATGAGTTCTGATGATGTTTAATACATATTAATTTCTTTAATATTCTGCACTAATTGGCCTGTGAAGAGGACAACATATGAGGGGCGAGGCTAATGAGAAGTCAGGGAGCCATGTGAGCCAGCAGTGAACAGGGAAATGAGAAAGTGAACTTGATCTTAGTTGCTTCCAGTTTATTTAAATCATGCGGGGCAAAACAAAGCTCCTTCTGCTCCCCCCCTCCCCCCCCCCCCCCCACCCTTCCACATTACCTTACATATTTTTAATGCACAGTCTCCTTCGCAGCGATTGTCAATCCCAACCATATTCATTTGCGAGTTTTAGCCAATGAATAGCCCTTTTCACGGTTAGCTTTTCTTATTTGCATTACAATAAAATCTAGCATGTATGCGAGGCAATTTCGGGCTACTTTGTAGTTTTAGCCTGAAATTGCCTCCGGGCCATCCACGTTGGATCACACTGTAATGCAAATGGCAAAAATTAACCGTGAAATGGGTTATTGGCTTCACTTATTTTATTCCTAAGTTCCTCAAAATTCTGACTACACTAATCAAAAGTTGTATCTTACCATGTCCCAAGCATTTGTGTTGTTGCCTTTTGAATTGGACACATATGTGACATTGCAATAAAACAAAGTTTTACCCAAATGAAACACATCAGATTGGAAAACATCATGGATAAAGTGCATGTACTAAGAGGGCATCCAACTTCGAGAATTAAAGAGATCTTGCAGTGTTCAGGCAAACAGCAGCTGTCACTTTTTTGCCAACAGGTACGGTATGAAAATGGTTGCAGTCAAAATGAAAGCAAGTTATGAAAGCAGTCAAGGTTTAGGCAGTCATTACATGTTTAGGGAGGGAGCATTACATGAGGACCCCAAATGATGGCTATGAAGGAAACTAATTTTAATGTGAACAATCCAGCATCACTTTTCTGAGGGTGGTTGGTGACAAGCTACAGGTGGTAAGTGATAGGTGACAGGTGACTGGTAACAGGTAATCTGTGGTGGTGGGTGGCTGGTGTCTCTGCCCAAAATACAAACCACTCAATGATTTTAATATCAAGTTACAATGGAAGAATATTAGATAAATTGATGAAAAACAATTTTGAAATCAAGTAGCAAAGAGCATTACAAATTAAATCTACTGATTGATCTAGAATATAATCATCTAACAGTATTCATTGTTGAGTACATTTCACGCAGATACATGTAGATCAAAAACTATTACATAGAGATGCAAGGTGCAGCAAACAAAACTTACTGACACCACTCATCACTTGCTAACAATCACCCGTCACCTGCTAATGATTACCCACCACCAGTTACCTGCCACCCATGGAAAAGTGCTGCTGTGACCAATCAGAATTCAGCAAATTATAGCCTTCCATTTGGGGCAGCGAATGGTAGTGTAAATTGGAGACTTTGTTAAACAGTAACAATTACTTATTTTTTTTGCGAGAGATTGAGAATCCAAAAATGGTCTTTGTGAGAAATTCCAAAAGGTGCGTTCAGACCTCCAACATTTTGAAGGACCATTCAAATAGACCAATTTCGATATACCATATTTTCTCAAATAATAGCCGTCCCTTGATTAATCGCCTCCCTCAAATAATCGCCCCCTTTGACCGAAATATTTAAAATAATCGCCCCCCACCCCTCTCCATTTTCTCTTTCTCTTATCCCCTCCCTCTCAAGTTAAAAATTGATATCTTGGGTGACAAACAAGCTTCATTTAATTGTTCCCAACTGGATGGTTACAAAAGCAGCGTTTTTTTTAACAGTTTTTTGTTATTATAATGTTCACGTATTTCACTTTGTCCTTTATTGCTTGCTACAATGAAACAAACTATATAGGGCCCAACCTCCTGTGGGAAATATTTGAAATAATCGCCTCCCTCGAATAATCACCTTCCCTTGAATAATCGCTTCTTTTTGGTGCGAAAATAGAAATAATCGCCCCCAGCTATTATTCGAGGAAATACGTTATTACGTTCAGCCTAAAACGGTAGACCTCAATATGAGGCCCTGGGGAATAAATAATGAGTCTGTCAGGTTTATTCCCCAGAGCCTAGTAGTCATACTTGGCCGGGTTGTTTGAAAGTCAGTTAACGTAAACCCAGGATTAAACATTAACTGCACCATTAATTTTTCTTGTTTAAAAATGTTCTCCACCTGTAATGTTTGGTGTAGTTTGAGATCACTACAACTTGAAACTGCAGGAAAAATAAACAGAACACCTCACCAAAATGTTAAAAAACTGAAATCAACATTTCCACCTGGGTTAGGTTAAATATCAAGCTTTGAACAACCCAGCCCTGCATGAGGTCTATTATGTTAGGCTGAATTTTAATGTATCACTAAATTGGTCCATATTCCCATTTGCTGCCAGAAACTTCGAACTTTGAAATGGAAATTTTAACAATTCTGTGTCAAGATCACCATAAACAAATTTAAAAAGATCACCCTTTTACTTTGGTTGAAGCCAGCCAGGCAGTTAGCTTCTTTTGCTTTGATTGTGGTCACCACAACAGATTCGAATGGGTTTGAAATTACATACATGTAAGACTTGCATGTAAATGTTCCTTGAACTTCGGTATATGTAAGAATGTTTGTAAGAATGACATTCATGCTTCTTTTTGTTCAGGCAAATCGAATGCTACAACTTACTTGCCACCTCGAAGATCAGTTTTGGTCGCCAAAAGAAGGATTGGTGCTTCTGGTACGAAGTGACGTAGTTCTGGAACCCACTTCTCGAACACATTTCCAAATGAGTTTCGACTTGCTACGTCGAAACACACAACAAAGACATCTGTTTGTGGATAAGAAAGTGGCCTTAGTCGATCGTAATCTTCTTGGCCGGCTGTATCCCAGAGGGAAACGGTACATGGCGAGCCGTTTAACATAACATTCACCGAGTAATTGTCGAAAACTGTTGGAACGTAGTTACAAGGAAAATGGCTGGTGGTTGCAGAGATAAGAAAAGAAGATTTTCCGACGCCTCCGTCGCCAACCACTACAAGCTTTATATTCTGCATTCTTCAAACTTGTTGCGTAGTCAGGAATACTGCGTTCCCGGGACTGCTTTGACCGAAGATTTCTCCTCATCCACACCAAACCTGTTACCTCCATTTTATACAAGCTTAGTTTTATATATGAGTTCCGTATCCAAAAATAGCTGACCAATCAATGCAAAGAACTCAGTTTCGATGACGTAAGAGTCTCAATCTGGCAACCTCGTTCCCAGGGCCTTTCCCTGGCTTGGACGAGGTAGGTAGGGCTGTCCATAAGTTGCTCGGCAACTTTTGAGCAACTTTTGATTTGGGGCAATTGAGCACTTTTGAGAAATTGGAGCAACTTGTGGACAGCCCTAGGTTAAGGTGGCTGAATCCTCTGCTTCATCTACCTTTTTCCCTAAAACCCTCAAACTTCAAAACTTTTTGATAATTAAGCTGACGTATGTGCCATTGCCATGGCAACATGACTAAATATTAACAGGTGTTTAAAATAGGTTTTGTTTATTTGCAGAAAATCTAGTCATTAGATTTTCTTTACAAATTATATTTGCAAATTGCAACAAGCTTGTAACAATACTCACAAGTTAGCGCTATGTTAATAATAATTTAACAAACAGAAAGGGTCTGAAATCATACTTGTGATTTCAAATCGAACTTGTGCTGCGCGCTCGTTTGATTTTGATTTATGAGTTTCTTAGAACAATGCACAATGCTTAATCATAACCAATTTCTTTCTTGCCGGGAAATATGATTACAAGCAAATTAATGTCATATTCTTGGACTGGAACAAGCTGAGAATGGAGGCTTACGTAAGGAAACATCATTAAGAGGAGATTTATGTCATATTCTGGTGTCGGACTGGAACTAGCTTACAATCGAGGCTCACGCGAGTTAATATCATTAAAGAGAGATTAATGTCATATTCTCATTATTGGACTGGAACTAGCTTCCAATGGAGGCTCACGCAGGGAGTATCATTAACAAGAGATTGTCATATTCTTGGTATTAGACTGAAACTAGCTTACAATGGAAGCTCATGCGGGGGAATATCATTAAAAAGAGATTAATGTCATATTCTCGGTATTAGACTGGAACTAGCTTGCGATGGAGGTTCATGTGGGGGAATATCATTAAAAAGAGATTGTCATATTCTTGGTATTGGACTAGAACTAGTTTGCAATGGAGGCTCATGTGGGGGAATATCATTAAAAAGAGATTGTCACATTCTCGGTATTAGACTGGAACTAGCTTACAAGGGAGGTCCATGCGGGGGAATATCATTAAAAAGACTGAGATTAATGTCATACTCTCGGTATTAGACTGGAACTAGCTTGTAATGGAGGCTCATGTGGGGGAATATCATTAAAAAGAGATTAATGTCATACTCTCGGTATTAGACTGGAACTAGCTTACAATGGAGGCTCATGTGAGGGAATATCATTAAAAAGAGATTAGTGTCATAATCTTGGCATTGGACTGGAAGTAGCTTACAATGGAGGCTCATGCTGGGGAATATCATTGAAAAGAGGTTAGTGTCATATTCTCGGTATGAGACTGGAACTAGCATGCAATGGAGGCTCACGCAGTCAAATATCATTAAAAAGAAATTAATGTCATATTCTCGGTTTTGGACTGGAACTAGCTTGCAATGGAGGCTCACGCAGGGAAATACAATTAAAAAGATACTAATGTCATATTCTCGATATTGGACTGGAACTTGCTTACAATCGAGGCTCACGCAAGTTAATATCATTAAAGAGAGATTAATGTCATATTCTCGGTATTAGACTGGAACAAGCTTGCAATGGAGGCTCATGCGGGGGAATATCATTAAAAAGAGATTAATGTCATATTCTTGGTATTAGACTGGAACTAGCTTACAATGGAGGCTCATGCTGGGCAATATCATTAAAAAGAGATTAATGTCATATTCTTGGTATTAGACTGGAACTAGCTTACAATGGAGGCTCATGCTGGGGAATATCATTAAAAAGAGATTAATGTCATATTTTTGGTATTAGACTGGAACTAGCTTACAATGGAGGCTCATGCTGGGGAATATCATTAAAAAGAGATTAATGTCATATTCTCGGTATTAGATTGGAACTAGCTTACAATGGAGGCTCATGTGCGCACGGCTGTTTTGGGATGGAAATTTAGGATGCACATGCACATGCATGCATCTTTATCTGACAAAGTTAAGCTATGCGGGGGAATATCATTAAAATGAGATTAATGTCATATTCTTGGTATTGCACTGAACTAGCATGCAATGGAGGCTCATGCAGGGGAATATCATTAAAGAAGAGGTTAAACTCCCTGCATCAGCCTCAGTTGCACGCTAGTTCCAGTCCTATACCGGGAATATGACTATGGTCTAAAAATAGTTTAATGGATTGAAAATCAAATTTCAAGATTCTGTCATAATGCAATTTATTATGATTGTTACTTTCATTATTTGACTCTCTTAACATAATAGTAACATACATGCACTATCACTATCTACTTCATAAAAAAAATATTAAATATCATATTTTATTATGTAAACAGTGGCGTGAAAATATGTTAAGTATACTTGTCCACGGACTTTATCTGTTCCAAGAAGTGACGAATTTTCCAAGAGCATAGCTTGAGGAAAACTCTGAGCTTCGAGGAACAGGTGATGTCCAGGGACAAATATCGAAGCATATTTCGCACCAATTGGAGGCTATTGCGTTTATTATCCTTCAAATCTTTTTTGCATCACACAGTTTTGAAAATTGCTCAATATTCTTGGATATTCCTCAGTTTTATATTCAGTCATGTGACATATTTACCGGTATACCAATTGTGCACGAGGGAAAATATTGGATACATTATAAACAATAATAGAATTGTATTTTTTTACCAGTATATTACATTTTATCAGGAATTGTTTGAATGGCATCTCCCATATCATTATCATTATCACTACCAAATCCTCTCAAGCTTATTAAACAGATATCATTAAAAACATACATTACATTACTATACACTTTGAATTAAGGTTTGTTTTCTCGACTTTCTGCTCATTTTCTTCTTGTGCTTTTAAATAGGACAAAGGTGGCCAGCGATGTTCATAGACATGCTCCTGTTTTCTCTTTGAACAAGATCAAACTCTTCAGTTGACTCAAACACAGAAAAGTTTGTGGAAATGAAATGAAATGAAATCACCAGCCAGATAACTGCTTTCCATTTAATATGAGCCTGAAAATAAACAATAAATATTGTTGAATAGCTACACTTTCACTCGACAAAATGAGCACTGTGATTGGTTGATTCTTGGTCAGGTGCCCCTGATCAAATTCAAATGTATCCCGACCGGGATACAATTGCACAGTTGTTGCCCTCACATAGTCTTTGTTTGTTTGGTTTTGCTATATGAAAGTCTAAATATATAACAAAACACTTAATGTATGGTCCCTCGGGAAACTAGTTAGTTTTGTTTTCCCTCGAGTCCTGATGTTTCCCTCGACTTCGTCTCGCGAAACATCAGGACTGTCGGGAAAACAAAACTAACTGTTTCCATCGGGACCATACATTAAGTGTATATTGTCTAATAGTTTATTAAATTAAAACTACACAGTAGTGTATAAAGTGACTCTTTGACATGGGAAAAAACACTTTTTACAGGTGATCGTGAGAAGGGCACACACTTACGTGTGTTGTTGCTGCCGAGCGAGTGTAGCAGCATTTCATAATCTAAACATAAAAGAAAGGTAGCAAAATTTTTAAATGTAGCCTCACTTTCAGCAGACCACAGAGCTCTGCGATGTGGAAAAGCCTCAATCGCTTTTAGGGGACCAGAATGCACTGCGCATTGCCTAAATCTACCGTAAGGAAAAAGATGGCAACTGGTACATTTACTTATAAGCTTTGCACCTGAAAACTCTTATAGAGCATAGAAAACACACAGAAAAATTGTAAGTCATTCAAACTCAACAAGAGCAATGTTGTAAGTGTAGGAACGACTGTCGTTAAGCCATATCTTTCTATATGCCCAGTGGACTTAGTTTGGTTTGCAAGGTATTGTGGTAAAATGTACAGCCGCCAACTGTTTTCTTACGGTGGATTGGTGTCAAGCTCGTTGGCAGAAGTTAATGTTTAGCGAAGCAGCCCCCAGGCCTTGCTCTTGTCACAAGTCCTGCTGGGCGTCGTGTTGCCTGGTACACTTGTCTCCTAGCCTGCGAACAGGCTCCCAGCGAGGTCGGAAAAAAAAATTCGGCAAGCGAGGGTTAGCGGGACGAGCCGAGAACGGTCTGGTGAGGAGGGAGTGCGCAGGGGAGCCTGTAGACATTCCATTGATGCCGCCGTTCCATGATACCAGCTCCTGGTATCAAGATCTGATTGGTTGAATCGATGACTGTTGACAGCTCTGAGATAAGAAATTGACAGATCTTGACAACTGCTTGTAAATTAGCATAATTCTTGCCGTGACCGTCAACAACGGCTTCCGCGAGCAATACACAGTTCTTCGACGACGAATTTGAAGCAGCTTTAAGTAATTCTTTGCAACATTTTCGTCATATCTCTGGTTTGAAACGTGAGCAGAAGCTATGCCTGGAAACTGTGGCGTAGAAGCGCGATGTTTTCGGAATTCTACCGACTGGTTTCGGGAAGAGCCTAATTTTTCAATTAATGCCGCGTATGATGGTAAATAAAATAGACAGGCCAAACGCGACTCCTACGGTTCGTGCCATTTGTAGATTTGCCGTTTATTTTCGGTCTTTCGACCTTTTTGTCACTTCACTCTTGTTCATGAAAGGCATTTCGTATTGAAAACTAGAGCCATTAGATCGTGCTTGGCGGCAAATTTTAAGAAGTCATAGGTCTGCATGATTTCCGCTGTTATCTGCGTGTTGCTTCGTTGAGTTTGACACCTCTATAATTTGCCATGTGTTAGTGTATTGTTTTGGCTCATTTCTATTGCAAGATTTGTGTTTAAGTCTCCAAGTATTTGCCTTTAAGGGACAAAATATGACATTTACTGTGAACGTGTTGCTTACTCGCATTCTATACTGTGACGCCGGGCCCGGCTATGATTAGAACTGTTTGCAAGTTCAGTAGGTAGATTCTTATCACGGGTGTCATATGCTTTACTTCGAGAAAGCTATAGGCTTGTCTAGAGAAATTCTAATGTTTCTTGCAGCTATCTGATCGAGCTTATGTTCCTGGAGCTCGATGTATAGGTTTATTTCTCCTTTGATTGTTCTAGTACCACAGGATTTAAATTTAACTCATTACGCGCAAGTCTGTCGACTGTGTTGCGTGTTGTATATGCCATTGTTCGGCTTAGTTCTGATTCTTACTATAAAACTTGCCGCCTAGCACGATCTAACGGCTCTAGTTTACTCCTTTTCTCGTAGGAGTCGTGTTTGGCCTGTCTACTTTATTTACCATGTATTACGGTAGACTGTTATAAAAAGCCGATTCATCAGCGCGGGAAGCCCATCTATTTTGACAGGTTTAATGAACTCCTTGACAGATATGTAACAGGCTAATCACCAAGGGGCGGCACGGAACATTGAAAACAATGTCTACAGGCTCCCCTGCGTCCCACTCGCTTCGCTCACGGAGTCACGACGCTTCGACTCCCACTCGCTTTGCCGAATTTTTTTTCCGACCTCGCTGGGAGCCTGTTCGCAGGCTAACTTGTCTCCATGTTTGTGTCATACTTGACACAAAGACAACTACTATACATGTAAGAAGGTCTGCACTGTCAGCTTCTTTCTAGAGTTTCGATGCCAGGTCCAGGTGAGTAAATGATGACGATTTCACTGCAATGTTAGGTAGATATATGTTGTTAGTAGGTTGATATCAAGTTCGCTGTATATAAGTTACACCAGTGAGCTTTTCGATAGTATTGTCATCTACCATTATTATGAATAACTCTACAGTATGTGGCCCTTGGTCCACGAAGTCCTTGGTCCACAAGTTTTTCGAATGTTAAGGCTGCCGCACACTAGCCAATTTTTTGTCACAGCTTACCACCTTTAGGCTTGGAGCCGAGTCGATCTCCACCATGTTTGGAAAGGGGCTTGTTCACGTGACTCTCATGACAATTCCTCATTGGTTGAGGTACGCATGAGCCCCTTCAAATTGTCTTGGTCCACCGCACACTAGCTGACAAGGCCCGACAAGACGTTTTGTGATCTAGCACTGTCAGATATCGCCCAACAAGCCCCGATTTTGTCGCAGACTTGTAAAGATTTTTTGTTGGCCTACAAAAAATTGGCTAGTGTACGGCAGCCTTTAATGTCATATTTTCTTACTTGTTAAATAAAATACGACCAAAAGTGAAGGTATGCGATTAAATATTGATTAGTATTCTTACATGTATGACCGGCCCTCCTGCTGATGTTGTAGGTGAGAAATTCAAGTTTGTTGACAGGTAGGTCTAATAGTCTCTCTTGAATTGTTCACTTTTGTGGCTCCGTAAAGTACATTGTCAAGTTTACTTGGGTAACATGAAAACACTGACCCCCAGTCCACAGACCCCCACAACGGACCGGGTCCGTGGACTACCTACGGACCAGCCCACAGACTCCCCCTACGAACCCCTCTACAGACCACCCGCCAAATAAAATAAAAAATAAAATAAAGATTTCACCTACTGCTTGTCCAATAGATCACCCATGTCAGCGAAATTTCGCACATTACACTGGTTTACGCAGGGTAAATGTGACCGACCTTGGTTCATTCTCGGGTGCAAGTTATATCATTGCAGGTCATTACATCTTTGCCATTTTCGTTGCTGTGGATTTGCATGAAAGACCGGAAAGCCTAAGAAATTTGTGATTTCTCTCCCTTCACCATTTTGTTTATATTTGAAATTCGGTTAGCAAATTGTGAAGCCTGGGGCGAGTTCACGAACCCGTGGGAGAATAAGGCGAACAACATGGCGAAGGAAATGCACTCAAAGTAGCACAGATTTCGAGGCTTCCCGCTCTCTCATATATACTCATAGCGACAGCAAAGAAAAATGGCAGGCAGTGTGGAATGTTAATGAGATAACTTGCACCCGAAACTGAATTCAGGTCTGTTACATTTTCCCAGCGTAACGCTCGAAATTTCGACACGAGTGATCTATTGCACTGGAACTAGCATGCAAAAGACCATTTTTTTTACAGTTGTCAGCTTAGTGACCTGGCCTCTGAATGGCAGCGAGGCTGGAGTTGACCTTGTTTTGATACAGACCTCACTGCTTTTATTGTCCAAAATCAAGTTGTTCTTAATGCTAACTAGTTGACATTTACATGAGAAAAGCAGAGAGGTCTGTGTCAGAGCAAGGCCACCTCCAGCCTCATTTGCATTCATGTCCAGGTAACCAAGCACATAACAGTAAAATGGCCTATTAAAGCATCTTCCCAGTAACACAACAGAATGGCACTGAGCTTGCTTGTGTAAATGTAGATCTACTGAGATGACTATCTCTTGAGAAAACTTCCTTCCAGGTGCTTACCCAAGTGTAAAAATTGGGTACCAGTGAACTCAGTTGAGGGCAACCAGTACCTTACAACAGACTAGTACCCCATCCAGGGTGGAATAGAAATACTTCTTATCACTTTATACAACAAAAAACCAGGACAAGCTCCAGCCTGATGAGCCACTTGGCTCATATGCAAACTTAACCCTAATGCCTTTATCTACCACTCATGTACATGATTTTACTGCTTGGTCTCACCTGTGGCGTGTGCCTTCAACACAAAATTTGAGGTCAGAGAGAAATGGCTTGTTTAGGAACAACTTCTTTGCTGCCTGCACTGTGTTGTCATTTAACCAGGTTCCAATACTCGGATTTACGAACTTCAAGGAATCTCCCTCAAGTAAATTTGTGCAGATGCCTGACAGGGTCCAGGCCAACTGGAATTTCTCAGCAACAGCTTGAATTTCTTTTACAAAATTCTGGTTTCTTCCCCTGAAATGTCTGGTAACCCAGTATAGAGAAAAGTCAAAACCTCCATAAACACACCTCTGGAAACGCTCTCACGCAATCTTATAACTGCTTTGCCTTCATTTTGGCATTGCCCTCAGCATAAACTACATGTAGATTTGGACATTCATTCTCTCTTTGCTGCAAATCCAAGAAATGTCTTCAACGACACAACAGTTACTGTAAGATTCATTATTTGGAGCCAGTCTGCCAAGCTAAGGAAGATGTTCTTGAAAATGGATGATGAAGAAGCAAGGACAGTTTTATGGGCTTCTACTGTCTGACCATCCGAGAACAAAAATGTGACATCTGCACTGCTAGTATCAGACAGCATGGAATGCCAGTCACTTGCAAATGTTGAACTGAAGACTTCTATTTGGGTGGCAAAATCTGCCATATGAAAATATCATCATGATCCTTTAACCCTTTAGCTTTCAGGCACTTCACAGAGTTGTCAACAAAATACAGCCTATAGGTAGATGGAGGTTAGCTAAGTTAAAATAAAATATTTTCCAATACGCAGAAAGTTAATCACTATTTTAGTCCAACAATATGCTAACTCAACCAGTATCTTACAAGGCCACTTTCAAGTTTCAATTTTTATTAAATAAATATACATGTAAAACCTTGGGTAAAGAACCGGACCCCCTATTTTACAACCATATATACACAAAGACCACAGGTATGCTTGATTGCTGGCTCACATCTCCATGTGCCTTTACCGTCGACATGGACGAAAGTAAGCACAGTTCTTTTCATTATCATTCCTTTGCGTTTCCTTGTAGTTTTGTATCTTATATATTGAGTTTTGATCTTTTTTCTACTTTACATGTAGATTAATACTAAAGAGATGCTTACTATTAAAATGTGACTTTATGAAAGATTGCACAGTTGAAAATTAATAAATATTAAATTGAAATATTACAGTAACTGTGAACTATTATTTTTAATTTTCAATTTACATGTACTTATATTATTTTACGTTATTTTATTTTATTAGTAGTATTTTTAGGGAAAGTAAAAAAAAAGGGGGTCCATGGACCCAATCCATATTTTGATGGACCTGGTCCACAGTGGTCCACAGTGGGGATGGGGCATGGACCAGGCGTCCATGTTTTGTTCTCTCTCCACTAAATTCACCAGTACCCATTTGTACACCTGAGCAGAGAGAGGCAATGTGACAGTAAAGCATCTTGGGAACACAACACAGTCCCAAGCCAGGGTGCAAACAAAGACTGCTTGATCTGGAGGCTAGCGCACTAACCATGATGCCACTGCCCCCCTCCCCCGCTAAGGGAAGTCAAAACTCAAAGGAATATTTTTCTTTAATCTACCGGTATTACCTGCAGGTGGCAGCTCTGGAGGAAGTGGTTCTTTATGCTTGACTGAACATGAATTTTTGCTCTTCCTTTTGTTGAACCCCAATGCTTTTGATGTCACACTTTTTTCTTGGTTAATGAAAGTAACAGCCAGTTCAGTCGCTTTGTTAAGGGCCTGTTGCACTCCATCATTTTTCAGTGAACTGCACTCTGCATATGAAACTTCTAGAGATGTGACAAGAGCTTTCCCTTCCGTTGTTGATACAATGTCCCTGCCTAGAGATGCATTGCTACTATTGGGAGAAAGGAAAGAAATTATGATGTATTTATTTTGGTAATAAACTGACATCTGACCTTGGGGTTGAGTAGAATTGTATGAATTTGAAATATCTTGCTATTTGGTCGAAGAACCCTAGAACTTTGGAAATTAGTTCTGATGTTACATTCTTTAATATTCCACACTTTGGCCTATAAGGAGGCAAACATGAGAGGAGCAAACCTATGAGAAGTCAGGAGGCCATGTGAGCCAGCAATGAACAAGGAAATGAGAGAGTGAACTTGATCTAAGTTGCTTCCAGTTTATTTACATCATGCAGGGCAAAATGAAGCCTCTTCTCCTCACCATTACATTACATAATTCACTTGCTGTGAATAATTTCACACTCAAATGCAATCTCTGTCAACAGAGCTTGTTTAAATCACTGAAAAGCATTTATTAAAATAAAAATAATGATATAGATTAAATACTATTACACTGGGTATTTACAAATTGCTGTAACTAGTAATTTTTGTTTTCTGTTACCTCTAGTCGATTCTATTGTTTTACTTGAATGTACCTTTTGTAATTTTACCACACATTATCATTTCTTTTTTTACCTTAGTTTTTGAATGTAACGTCTTACCCCTGCCTTGAATAGTTTTGGAACTACATGTAGCTGAGGGGGGCAACCAATTACATGTATTTTAACTCAATATAAGAAAATTAAACTAAACTTCAAGTTCAAGCTCAAGTTAAAGAAGATGACGGTAATTAAAAGAAAATAACAATACTGTACTTTGATCACCTTTGCAAATGAAGTATGTAAGTAAAGTATATATGTGCACAGAAGTGACTGTGCGAGACATGAAAAGAACTACATTACAGTTTGTGCATCTCGGAAAATGTGGTCCAAATTTTTCAGGTTTGTTGCTTGTAATCCCTGTTAATCTTCTCCATCCTTAACCATCCTTCCTCCCTTATGGTTTATAGTCATCTCTTCAGTGTTTTTCTATCTTAGTGCACTCCTTTTTTGATCTATTTTGAGGTTTCCTTCACTGTACAAGTAAAGGTAATTCAACATGTGACGAAATTTACTCAAAATGACATGACTGGGCCCCTTTATACTGAGGATCAAAACCATAAGATTTAACTAAAACTAACTAATTTAATTAAGTGTGTCATCAAATGATCTTGATGAATCCTCTCCACATCAATGGTCATTTAAACTGGTTAACGACCTTAAAGAAACTGAAAGCCATCTAACTTAAGCCTAAGGTGCATCAGTTTTTTACTGCACAGACTTCATCATCAATGCCCTGTGCGATTCCATATTGACCTCTTGTACAATCTTGATGTTAGGTTTCTGTTCAAGATGTCCTCTCCAATCTACAACCATTTGACCTCGAGTTAAATGCCCATGAAGCTCTACTGTAGCATACACACTTGTCTCCTTTGTTACAATTTCTGGTTGGATAGCTACTGCCATGGCAAGAGGATCACAGGTGGTGTAACCCTTTCCAAAACCAGTTTGTTTTTTCTTGTAAAACATAGCACTCACGCTCGAGATTTTCTGCACAAATTCAGATTTCTCAGTACCTTGTCCACAGTACTCATCATAAAATTCCCAAGCAAATGCATGATAGAGGCAAACTTCCCATGTTATCAGAGAAACTGGACAAGTTAGCTGATTTAAAACAACATGTGCTGCTTCCACATCAAAATGGAAATTAAATTCAGCACTCACATATGTGTTGCCTTTGGCTTCAATGTTTCCTCCCATGATGAAGACATCTTTCAATTTGGAAGAAATGTCTGGATCAAGTCGGCACGCCAAGGCAACATTGGTTAGTGGACCAATGGGAACCAAGGTGATTTGACCCGGATACAACCCAATGAACCTGATTAGGGCATTTACAGCATGCTCTGTTTTCAGTAATGACATATCTGGGTGGGGAATGTCTTCCACATCACCCATACCATCCACACCATGAAAATGGGATGCAGAACCCTTGAAATCACCTGCCAATCAACAGTCAATAGTTAAGTAATAATCAACACACAAACAAGGTAAATTCCATGCCAAAGCCTAGAGACCCACACAGTTGTATGTGACCTGTTGACAGCAAAGTCTCATTACATTACCACTTGTTCATTGCTTTCAGCTGTTGGACTTGTTCAACATTACATGATTGGGATCTCTCATGGTTTCTGGGAAACCACTCCATTTTGATTTCAGCTCAACATGATTTCAATGAAATCAATGAAATCAATCAATGAAAAAGAGTACAAACAAATTCTGATAAACTCCCAAAGTTAACAAAGTTAACAGCTTGACTATTTTACACAATAATCCATAGTCGCCATGGCACCAAGCGTATACTTTATATATTTCCAGTCAATATATAGCGGTGGTTAGCTTGAAAGCTAAGCTCCTCTGACCGTCGCACACTTCTAACAATGCTATCAATCTCTTTTTTCCTCTTCTTCTCTATTATTATATTCTTACCCTACTATATATAATTTAAATAAATATTTTATAAAAGGATGAATAAACTGAAATTATTGAATTGAATTGAATTGAATTGAAAGTGTTTTAATATCAGACAGTGATCAAAAGAATTGTATTACCCAGTTTCCTGTGGACAAGTAACAAAAATCTTTATTCAATGGCCAGGAGTATTTATATAGGCATAAAGGCATAAAGGCATTGCATTGGTCATGACTTTTATAGATGCGGTGGCTCCTAAAAGAGCCATTTTGGCCTGTATCGTGCAATATAAAAAGCTTGATAACAGGGAGTCGACTCAGTGCAATGTCGATAGATATGGTGGCTGCACATAGATGTGGATCTTGTAACAAATTGACTTCAGTTTCTATCAAACCAACTTTTGATGTGTATAAAACAACTTTACATGTGTATCGAAATGAATTCTATTGTATCGAAACCACCATAAACCATCTATAAATATCATTATTGACTTAATCCACTGAATAGTTTTTGATTTTATTTTTTATTACATGACAATGCACACATTCAGAAGTTGAAAATTGTCCATTTCTTGTTCTTTGAGCATTAATTAAAAAACTATCTCCCTTAATCCTTTCACTGCCAAGGACGGACTTATAGATTTTACTCTGTCTAACACCAGACGATTTTACTCGTCAAAGGGAAGCCCCTTGGCAGTCAAGGGGTTTTAATATGCAACTGGGGGCTAATCAACTTCTGGGTGGGGGTAAACGACCGGTAACTGGTAGCTCGATCCCAGGGGATCGGTAAGTAGGTGAAGTCTGTCGAGTTATATATCACCGTTACGGAATGTTATGTCGTTTTTACCACAATTTTTCTTTTTTTTCTTAACCTATCGGTAACCTGTTGGTTAGCTGTCGGTAGACTGTCGGTAACCTGTCGGTCAACTGACGGCCGACAGTTGACCGACAGTCGGCCGACAGGTTTTTTGGGGAGCTCTTCTTCACAATTACCGGCTACTGAATCAACAAGTGAACCCCGGGAGATGTGACCAAATAATCGCCCGGCTCACTTTTTCTCCCAGGGAAAAATTTGATCAGATCTTAATACGGCTGATTAAGTAAATGAAGCATAATAATAACACCGAGAGTGCTTACCAAGCAATGGGCCAGATGCTCCTTTGAAGACAGGAATGTCTGTTCTGTTGCACAACTCCAGTACTTTTAGGACATTCACACAAACTTTGTCTATGGGCGTGTTGCCAGCAACGCATGTGATCGCAATAACCTCGACATCTTGTGCAGACAAGGCCAGCAGTATAGCTTGTGCATCATCGATGCCAGCATCGCAATCAATAATTATCTTTCTTTTTGCCATAATTTTGACCCATTCAACAAGATTTTCACTTCCTGACGAAGTTCCCCGCGCGCGAAGTGCGTCTTCAAACTAATTAGTCAGCGGTGCAATCGAAAGCGATTGTCTAGATACGTCATGTATTCAGTATTTAGAATATCTTGAGTTCTATACCGCCCGGACGAGGGGAGGGGCAAGAAGTCACGAAAGGAAACAAGCTTGGGACCGTGAGATCAACGTGAATAAGCTCAAGTACGAAGATAAACACTTTATAGTGAGGACATTCGAGCCGTAATCACTTGACATTTTTGTGCTTGTTTTTAGACGGCAAAAGAATGAAGGCTCTTTAGATAATCCACAAAATGGCACTTTTTCAGTCGAAAATTGCCAAGTGCTTTTGTTATTAAGAACCCCTTTTAAGTGATCACTGAAATGAACGGTTTAAAAAATGTCAAGCGTTCACGGTTGTGGCGTCTTCGATGTAACGAAGGATTTTTACGGTAAAATGACAACCACAACAACACAATACTGACAAATACGGAACAATAAAACGAATCGTAACTAGAGCTATAGGGTCCTGTAGCCCGGTCGGGTGATACTCGTTATGACAATTTAGTCGTCTTCACCGAGATTTGGAAAATTGAAACACGCACGGGTGAAACATATTCAAGTGTGTTGCAGAAGGGTTTCTAGGTTGGATAACCTCTAATTGGGTTCTGACTACCGCGATTAGAAACTGTAGGGTCATAGTAATTTATTCTTGCTTTAATCCGATCCCAATAAAATGATGTATCGTGACATTATTGTTGTCTGACTCCTGTTGTCCTGTGCCGCTTGCCAGAATAACAGTCACAAAAGCTCATCGGAAGAATTCTCCACCATCGCGTGTTCACAACGCTGTTGCAGGATGAGAATTTTCCAACGCAGTATTTTCAAGTGTTTCCTTTGCTTGCTGTTGTTGTTTACTGTGATTTCCCTGCTGTATGTATACGTCGTACATAAGAGTCATTTGAGTGGATTTCGGCGGACACTCCATCGCATCACGTAAGTAGAACAAGTTGAGTGGATTTGACTAAGAAAGTATTGATAGATCTTACGGACAGAAGTGGGCACTTATGAAATTTTTACTGACTCTAGAACCACTTGTTAAACAAAATAAGAATATTCGTCCTGTCTGATCCTGTCTATCAAAAATGTATGTTAAAACCGTGGAATTTTCCTGTTGCCAACGAACTGAAGTCTAAAAAAAATGGCGCAATATTCCGGTTTCTCAGTCCAAGGTTCAAGTCTCAGGCTTTCGGATTTTGCTTACGAAAGGGTGCTGATCTAGCCCTTTTCAATAGCGTCAAAAAATTATTTATTCACCTGGATTACTAAAATTTTCTGGCGTCCGAAAACAACCGGGATTACGAAAGCGGAGACTCACGGTCTGAAAGAGTACACTTCATAGTTTTCAGACTTCTGTTATATATGTGTAGGTTCCCCTTTCGATCTGATCTTTCCTAGACAAGTGGGCAAAATGCTCAACTTTTCTTGATTTGCCTCAGGGAAGGTTGAAGGAGAAGTGTGCTAACAGGGTTACAAAGTAATTAACTAGTGGGATTGCTGAGTGCATGTCCAGTGTCATGTATTCAACATTCTTTACATTGGTCATTATTCAAATTATCAGCAGACTGATCGTGCGGTGTTTTATGACAGGCAGCAAAAAGGAAACCGACTAAGGAATTATAAGACAAGTGATTCCCTTGTGAAGGTACTCGCACACGAAATAACTTTGAATGACTCTAGACTGGTACTGAGTACATGCTTCAGCTTTTCTTCCTTTTTTAATATGTTTAACAATATTCGAGATGAAAGACTGTCTAAGTTCATTTAAAACTCGTTTGCAGTAAGAAATCGACGAAGCTATCACCTTGTCATGTCAAGTTAAAGGTTAAAATAAAATGTGTGAGTACTTGAAAAGAACGATAGATCTCAGTTTAATCAAGAACTGTGAAATACAAATTACGGACTTCATGGGCATACGTCTCACGTATGCCTATGAAGTCCGTCAAATTTGGATGAAGTTACTTTCTTCTGTAAACAAAGTTGATTCCGTATAGATTATAGGCAGACTATCTTTAACATTATCTCATTATACGTGATACTGAATGGCTTAGTTGATCTTACGTCTAAAGTCACTAAATTGCCTTCTAATGGCATTGACAGATCGGTTTGCTTAAAAAAACAGGCTATTTTGCACGACACGATAAATTTCATCAGACTGAAAGAGGGGGGTGAATAAGGGTATGTAAATCCGCCGATCCGCTAAAATTAATGGCTGAATCCGTCGATCCGCTCAAAAGATCAACTAAATCCGAATCCGCAAATTGTTTGTCCGACATCAAGCGTCATTCAGCTGAGGAGATTGTTACCATCATAATAAGACAGCGTAGAAAACCGCGAAGTCAGTCTCTCCAGTCCTCAGACTATTATATCGAAAGACCTAACAGTTGCAGCAGAAACCATGCCATTCAGAAACCATTCAGCGTTACTTTGGAGCATCCCTCTACAGACCGAACGGAGTTTTCATACTCAGTGAGTATTTCTTTGCAAAATCTAACCTTTTCCACGGCCTGTGGCAATGTTTTTGGCTGTTTGGTGGAGGAGATTGTCCTTTCTCAGTTTTGCACTGAGAAAGCATCATCAACAGCAACAACATCAATCTTTATTTGTTCTCACAAAAAAAGTTACAAAATTGAATGAAATAATTAAAAGTAAAATTAGAGCACCAGCTGCCTGGAATGATAAAGATTTCTAACAGCCTTAAAAAATAACACTGTTTTGGAATTTGGCGTGATTATCTTTTGATTCGTTTGATTGAGCGTCGCAAACATGCACAACCGAGTCAAACTCAACGCAAAGACCAATTGGTTGTTGGAATTGGCATTCTGAGCCAAGCCCATCTCGACTGCCTTCAACACTAGTACCTGGTACACCAGTATCGTCTGAAAGATGAGAGGTTCCACGCGGGTAGAAGGCAACTTTCATCACGGCCATCGCGGACCCGTCAAGCTTAAGTGCGTCACTATTTCTAGTCATTTTCTCCACTGCGTGACATCCGGCACACAAAAAAAGAGAAACTGAAATTTTTGGGGCAACCTGGAGATCCACAATCCGAACTTCCTAACAACCAAAATCCAAAATCCGGGCCCAAAAACTGGATAGAACCGCGATCCGCAGTGATCATAGGATCCGCAGATTCGTTAAAATTTCGCTCTGAATCCAGAATCCGGGCTAAAATATTTAACAAATCCGCCGATCCGTAGACCTATTCACCCCCCTCCTGAAACTACATCATGGCACTGTACTATTTTAGAAATCATGCGAACACCCTCGTCGAGTTTAAACACTGTTGTAGCTTAACCAGACTGCTGTCAAATCCCGGGGGGGGGGGGGTACTCCCGTGAATTTTGGATAGGGGTGTGCCGCGAAGGTTCTTAAACCCTAACCCTATTTAAGGACTAAGAAAGCGAAAATTGATACCCTTTTTAAGGCCCAAACACGAAAAATGACACCCTATTTAAGGCTATTAAACCTCTGTTGCAAAATCATTTTGTTAATACTTAAAGGATATATCAAGTTTAAACAAAAACATTCGTATAGGCGGGCGTTTTCACTCTCCAGTATTAGATAATACAATTTAGCTACCCTATCTAAGGACCACACCAGGAACACAGTTACAAAAGGGCCAAAAAAGATACCCTATCTAAGGACCGAGAACCTCAAAAACCATACCCTATTCAGAGGCGGATCCAGGGGAGGGGTTTTGGGGGTTGCAACCCCCCCTTTGAGAATTTTTTTTTTGTTATTTTGCCTGATTCTTCGTAAAATAATAATAAAATAAAATTGTTTTTACGAAGTTATTTCACTTTTACCATTCGACTGCTTGTCAAGTTATGAAAAGATAATGTACATTTCGCAAAGGTCGTATCAGGTTCAGGTATAACAAGCGACATGAACAGGTGACATTCATTGATAGTGTACAACCCCCCCTTTCAGAAATTCCTGGATCCGCCCCTGTTGACTATTATCTCAAACCTCTGGTCCACAACACAGCATCTTTCATCAAAGACACTGCACATTTCCTCAACAAGCTTGGTTCTTTCTTCAAGTTACTTTTAGCCCTCAAAAGCCTGTTTCAGAATACGCTTAAGAGAACTGTAATCATTACGAACCACCAAGATATTTTTGTTCTGTTCAAACTACACAAGGACCTGTTGTTTCACTCTTATTCTTCAGCCATTTCAACTTGAGTAAAAATAACAAACAAACTTCGGTTATAAACATAACGAGACAACGCATGTTGTAAAAACTTTCATTTATGAACTTGACGTTTCGCATGCTCCAACATACATCTTCGGAGGTAACGGTTACCAAAACTACAATTAAATTTGAACACGAACACTAATACCAAATAAGGAAAGTAATGACAATGAAAAAGTAAATGAAAATAAACAGACCTGGTTGAATCTGCTGGAAAAATATAAATGGCTAGTAGGGAAAAAGTTTCTCACTGTCAACATTTTCATTATTCAGCGCTGGTTTTAAATCGCGAAAAAACAAGGTTTCCTTAATCTTACAGGGTATATCAGACTGTACAGCATTACAAAAGGACAAAAGAATTCAAAGGCATGAATTATAATTATATGCCATATTGTGCTGCTCGTGTGTTTCATAGAGAGAGCTTGGGCTACCTGTGCTGGAAAGCGTGTGACCGTGGAAAGAACTTCTGTGAATTCTGGGTACATTCAAGATGGCAGAACACTCGTATCCAAGCTCCCCGCATTCAAAAGACAGGTCGCTTTGGTCGTTTTAACATTTTTCAAGCTTCCCGATCCCGGGACCAACCTTTATATCCAATAATGCTAAAATTCCCCAAATGGGGTACACACGGACGTTCATCCCACCTCATCCCTTGGTCCCCCCCATCTCTAGGGCACACCATTGATAGCTGCATTAATTTAACTTCAGAGAACAACTAAAAATCTTAGTTTGCAGTTTTCTTTTCTTTTCTTCTTCCACAGACCCAAAAATGCTACGAAAATTGATGTACTTTCGACGCAATTTCCGGAACAAGAACAATGCTTACCTGTGCAACAAATTCTTTTTCTCAAAACGCACAAAACTGGCTCAAGCACAATGGCTAACATCTTCTTTCGTTACGGAGACTCTAGAAATCTTTCGTTTGTCCTTGGAAGCGACACCCTTCTTGGTTGGCCAAATAAGTTTCACCTTATTTTTCCACTTCGATTTTTTGCCAAACAACCTAACATTTTGTGTAGCCACGCAAGATTTAACAAAAAACCAATGAACTGGCTTTTTCCTAAAGCAACCACCAAGTACTTGACAATTCTGCGAAATCCTGTTGACAACTTTGAATCGGTTTTTAATTTTGCTAAGCTTGGCAAATTATTTGGTCTAGGAGACAGGCTGGACTCGTTGGATAAATTTTTGGCAAAAGAAATCCCATTCAATCATTCTCGTAATGTCATGACTTATTTGGCAAGAAATCCCATGATGTTTGACCTGGGTTTAAGTTTAGATTATTTTCAAAATCTTTCCGCTGTTAACGAGTACATCCAGTTTGTGGACAAAGAGTTTGACTTGGTCATGATTATGGATTACTTTGATGAATCACTGGTGTTGATGAAACGACTGCTCTGCTGGGAAACAGACGACATTGTATACGTAAAGCTCAATGAACGACTAGACAAGGAGAAGGCACCAAGGTTGAGCAAAAGCGTCCAGGAAAATATCAAAAGATGGAATAAAGCAGACGTTTTGTTATTCGATCATTTTAATGAAACGTTTTGGAGGAAAGTAAAGAATGAAGGGCCTGGCTTTTATGAAGATCTGGCTTTCTTTCGCCGAAGGAAGGAGGAGACAAAGCGACTGTGTTTAACAGACCAATTGCGACATCAACGCGCTTATCATGATAAATTTGTAAAGGGGTACACAATCAGAAAACATCTGAAGCCGAGTACAAAAGCCTTCTGTGAAAATTTAGTAAGAATGGAAAACTCTTTTCTTAAGTACCTGAGAGACAAACGCACGGAAAAACTAAGGAATGCTGACCTGGAAAAACAGACCAGCATTAAACAAGAAACCGGCTGGGGTGCTGGAGCGCAAGATTTACAATATAAACCAGTGAACTCCCGGGCTTTCCATCGTGAATGAGAGCATTGTCGTACGCAGATTCTCTCAATCCTCCTCGTCAGCGAGGCCTACACACAAGGAAAAGAATTATTGGGCAAACTGTTGTGCTTTCGTTTTCGCTTTTTGCGAGAGACAGACGGCTGAGAGGTTGCTTCACATTAAGGTGGCTGAACACAATTTTTGATACCTCTGTTTCATTTACATTTTTCTCTAAAACCCTTGATCCTTTGGTCACCAAAAATGGCGGCAAGCAAGTTAACAACACAACCTTCAACTTTTTGATAATTAAGCTGACGTATGTACCGTTGCCATGGAAACATGATCAAATATAAACAGGTGTTTAAAATCGCATTTGTTTATTTGCAGAAAATCTAGTCATTAGATTTTCTTTATAACTTGCATGCAACAAGCTTGTAACGATACAAGCAAGTTAGCGCTATTTTAATAATTTAACAAACAGATCTTTAATTATCCCTCTTTAAAGGTTCACTGGCATATCTTAAGGCAAATAGTCCCCGACCGCCCCGAGGGAGCGCAGCCTTAGTCCCCGACCGCCCCGAGGGAGCGCAGCCTTAGTCCCCGACCGCCCCGAGGGAGCGCAGCCTTAGTCCCCGACCGCCCCGAGGGAGCGCAGCCTTAGTCCCCGACCGCCCCGAGGGAGCGCAGCCTTAGTCCCCGACCGCCCCGAGGGAGCGCAGCCTTAGTCCCCGACCGCCCCGAGGGAGCGCAGCCTTAGTCCCCGACCGCCCCGAGGGAGCGCAGCCTTAGTCCCCGACCGCCCCGAGGGAGCGCAGCCTTAGTCCCCGACCGCCCCGAGGGAGCGCAGCCTTAGTCCCCGACCGCCCCGAGGGAGCGCAGCCTTAGTCCCCGACCGCCCCGAGGGAGCGCAGCCTTAGTCCCCGACCGCCCCGAGGGAGCGCAGCCTTAGTCCCCGACCGCCCCGAGGGAGCGCAGCCTTAGTCCCCGACCGCCCCGAGGGAGCGCAGCCTTAGTCCCCGACCGCCCCGAGGGAGCGCAGCCTTAGTCCCCGACCGCCCCGAGGGAGCGCAGCCTTAGTCCCCGACCGCCCCGAGGGAGCGCAGCCTTAGTCCCCGACCGCCCCGAGGGAGCGCAGCCTTAGTCCCCGACCGCCCCGAGGGAGCGCAGCCTTAGTCCCCGACCGCCCCGAGGGAGCGCAGCCTTAGTCCCCGACCGCCCCGAGGGAGCGCAGCCTTAGTCCCCGACCGCCCCGAGGGAGCGCAGCCTTAGTCCCCGACCGCCCCGAGGGAGCGCAGCCTTAGTCCCCGACCGCCCCGAGGGAGCGCAGCCTTAGTCCCCGACCGCCCCGAGGGAGCGCAGCCTTAGTCCCCGACCGCCCCGAGGGAGCGCAGCCTTAGTCCCCGACCGCCCCGAGGGAGCGCAGCCTTAGTCCCCGACCGCCCCGAGGGAGCGCAGCCTTAGTCCCCGACCGCCCCGAGGGAGCGCAGCCTTAGTCCCCGACCGCCCCGAGGGAGCGCAGCCTTAGTCCCCGACCGCCCCGAGGGAGCGCAGCCTTAGTCCCCGACCGCCCCGAGGGAGCGCAGCCTTAGTCCCCGACCGCCCCGAGGGAGCGCAGCCTTAGTCCCCGACCGCCCCGAGGGAGCGCAGCCTTAGTCCCCGACCGCCCCGAGGGAGCGCAGCCTTAGTCCCCGACCGCCCCGAGGGAGCGCAGCCTTAGTCCCCGACCGCCCCGAGGGAGCGCAGCCTTAGTCCCCGACCGCCCCGAGGGAGCGCAGCCTTAGTCCCCGACCGCCCCGAGGGAGCGCAGCCTTAGTCCCCGACCGCCCCGAGGGAGCGCAGCCTTAGTCCCCGACCGCCCCGAGGGAGCGCAGCCTTAGTCCCCGACCGCCCCGAGGGAGCGCAGCCTTAGTCCCCGACCGCCCCGAGGGAGCGCAGCCTTAGTCCCCGACCGCCCCGAGGGAGCGCAGCCTTAGTCCCCGACCGCCCCGAGGGAGCGCAGCCTTAGTCCCCGACCGCCCCGAGGGAGCGCAGCCTTAGTCCCCGACCGCCCCGAGGGAGCGCAGCCTTAGTCCCCGACCGCCCCGAGGGAGCGCAGCCTTAGTCCCCGACCGCCCCGAGGGAGCGCAGCCTTAGTCCCCGACCGCCCCGAGGGAGCGCAGCCTTAGTCCCCGACCGCCCCGAGGGAGCGCAGCCTTAGTCCCCGACCGCCCCGAGGGAGCGCAGCCTTAGTCCCCGACCGCCCCGAGGGAGCGCAGCCTTAGTCCCCGACCGCCCCGAGGGAGCGCAGCCTTAGTCCCCGACCGCCCCGAGGGAGCGCAGCCTTAGTCCCCGACCGCCCCGAGGGAGCGCAGCCTTAGTCCCCGACCGCCCCGAGGGAGCGCAGCCTTAGTCCCCGACCGCCCCGAGGGAGCGCAGCCTTAGTCCCCGACCGCCCCGAGGGAGCGCAGCCTTAGTCCCCGACCGCCCCGAGGGAGCGCAGCCTTAGTCCCCGACCGCCCCGAGGGAGCGCAGCCTTAGTCCCCGACCGCCCCGAGGGAGCGCAGCCTTAGTCCCCGACCGCCCCGAGGGAGCGCAGCCTTAGTCCCCGACCGCCCCGAGGGAGCGCAGCCTTAGTCCCCGACCGCCCCGAGGGAGCGCAGCCTTAGTCCCCGACCGCCCCGAGGGAGCGCAGCCTTAGTCCCCGACCGCCCCGAGGGAGCGCAGCCTTAGTCCCCGACCGCCCCGAGGGAGCGCAGCCTTAGTCCCCGACCGCCCCGAGGGAGCGCAGCCTTAGTCCCCGACCGCCCCGAGGGAGCGCAGCCTTAGTCCCCGACCGCCCCGAGGGAGCGCAGCCTTAGTCCCCGACCGCCCCGAGGGAGCGCAGCCTTAGTCCCCGACCGCCCCGAGGGAGCGCAGCCTTAGTCCCCGACCGCCCCGAGGGAGCGCAGCCTTAGTCCCCGACCGCCCCGAGGGAGCGCAGCCTTAGTCCCCGACCGCCCCGAGGGAGCGCAGCCTTAGTCCCCGACCGCCCCGAGGGAGCGCAGCCTTAGTCCCCGACCGCCCCGAGGGAGCGCAGCCTTAGTCCCCGACCGCCCCGAGGGAGCGCAGCCTTAGTCCCCGACCGCCCCGAGGGAGCGCAGCCTTAGTCCCCGACCGCCCCGAGGGAGCGCAGCCTTAGTCCCCGACCGCCCCGAGGGAGCGCAGCCTTAGTCCCCGACCGCCCCGAGGGAGCGCAGCCTTAGTCCCCGACCGCCCCGAGGGAGCGCAGCCTTAGTCCCCGACCGCCCCGAGGGAGCGCAGCCTTAGTCCCCGACCGCCCCGAGGGAGCGCAGCCTTAGTCCCCGACCGCCCCGAGGGAGCGCAGCCTTAGTCCCCGACCGCCCCGAGGGAGCGCAGCCTTAGTCCCCGACCGCCCCGAGGGAGCGCAGCCTTAGTCCCCGACCGCCCCGAGGGAGCGCAGCCTTAGTCCCCGACCGCCCCGAGGGAGCGCAGCCTTAGTCCCCGACCGCCCCGAGGGAGCGCAGCCTTAGTCCCCGACCGCCCCGAGGGAGCGCAGCCTTAGTCCCCGACCGCCCCGAGGGAGCGCAGCCTTAGTCCCCGACCGCCCCGAGGGAGCGCAGCCTTAGTCCCCGACCGCCCCGAGGGAGCGCAGCCTTAGTCCCCGACCGCCCCGAGGGAGCGCAGCCTTAGTCCCCGACCGCCCCGAGGGAGCGCAGCCTTAGTCCCCGACCGCCCCGAGGGAGCGCAGCCTTAGTCCCCGACCGCCCCGAGGGAGCGCAGCCTTAGTCCCCGACCGCCCCGAGGGAGCGCAGCCTTAGTCCCCGACCGCCCCGAGGGAGCGCAGCCTTAGTCCCCGACCGCCCCGAGGGAGCGCAGCCTTAGTCCCCGACCGCCCCGAGGGAGCGCAGCCTTAGTCCCCGACCGCCCCGAGGGAGCGCAGCCTTAGTCCCCGACCGCCCCGAGGGAGCGCAGCCTTAGTCCCCGACCGCCCCGAGGGAGCGCAGCCTTAGTCCCCGACCGCCCCGAGGGAGCGCAGCCTTAGTCCCCGACCGCCCCGAGGGAGCGCAGCCTTAGTCCCCGACCGCCCCGAGGGAGCGCAGCCTTAGTCCCCGACCGCCCCGAGGGAGCGCAGCCTTAGTCCCCGACCGCCCCGAGGGAGCGCAGCCTTAGTCCCCGACCGCCCCGAGGGAGCGCAGCCTTAGTCCCCGACCGCCCCGAGGGAGCGCAGCCTTAGTCCCCGACCGCCCCGAGGGAGCGCAGCCTTAGTCCCCGACCGCCCCGAGGGAGCGCAGCCTTAGTCCCCGACCGCCCCGAGGGAGCGCAGCCTTAGTCCCCGACCGCCCCGAGGGAGCGCAGCCTTAGTCCCCGACCGCCCCGAGGGAGCGCAGCCTTAGTCCCCGACCGCCCCGAGGGAGCGCAGCCTTAGTCCCCGACCGCCCCGAGGGAGCGCAGCCTTAGTCCCCGACCGCCCCGAGGGAGCGCAGCCTTAGTCCCCGACCGCCCCGAGGGAGCGCAGCCTTAGTCCCCGACCGCCCCGAGGGAGCGCAGCCTTAGTCCCCGACCGCCCCGAGGGAGCGCAGCCTTAGTCCCCGACCGCCCCGAGGGAGCGCAGCCTTAGTCCCCGACCGCCCCGAGGGAGCGCAGCCTTAGTCCCCGACCGCCCCGAGGGAGCGCAGCCTTAGTCCCCGACCGCCCGAGGGAGCGCAGCCTTAGTCCCCGACCGCCCCGAGGGAGCGCAGCCTTAGTCCCCGACCGCCCGAGGGAGCGCAGCCTTAGTCCCCGACCGCCCCGAGGGAGCGCAGCCTTAGTCCCCGACCGCCCCGAGGGAGCGCAGCCTTAGTCCCCGACCGCCCCGAGGGAGCGCAGCCTTAGTCCCCGACCGCCCCGAGGGAGCGCAGCCTTAGTCCCCGACCGCCCCGAGGGAGCGCAGCCTTAGTCCCCGACCGCCCCGAGGGAGCGCAGCCTTAGTCCCCGACCGCCCCGAGGGAGCGCAGCCTTAGTCCCCGACCGCCCCGAGGGGAGCGCAGCCTTAGTCCCCGACCGCCCGAGGAGGCAGCCTTAGTCCCCGACCGCCCCGAGGAGCGCAGCCTTAGTCCCCGACCGCGCCCGAGGGAGCGCAGCCTTAGTCCCCGACCGCCCCGAGGGAGGGCCAGCCTTAGTCCCCG
>JAHPZR010032610.1:7500-11542 GCA_019787425.1 Platygyra sinensis | reverse complement strand
TTAAGCATTTACATAACAGTACAATGTAGATGACATGGGTATACACGGAAGAATATGCGCATAGACAAATTCTCTGACCTTTCTGCTTTTGTTCCTTAGACATTTCAAACATCGAATTGAATTGAAATAAAGTTTGTGTATGTATGTATGTATGCTTGGTTCACGATCGCGTCTACAGACACGATTTTAGTTTATGCTTCTCTCGATTAACATAAGATAATTTTGCTCAGTTGATATAGCATGTTCCTCGATGAAAGGTTCACTCATAAATGTTCGCTCATGAAGAGATCTCTCGTAAGGTTTGCGGACCAACCCGTTCCGAAAGCGCTCCTCATCTTTTAGTGTCGGTCTACCGCGAACGCTGTGTGCACATTTTGTATCCGTTTTCTATCCGTACACAGTATTTGTGCTGATCTTCCACCGTAGAAACTCTTCTCCTTGTGCTCATCAGTAAAATCTTCGCGCATGCGTATTAATTAAAGAATTGCAAACTGTGGCTGAACGAAAAAAAAAAACGAAGCCGAAATTTCAACTCGGGCGTTTCCTTTGGAAAGCCCGAGTAGAAATCAGCCAGTTAAAAAGTGATATACGATCCTTTCGCCGCAATGTAAAAATTTCAGTCTCAGTCTGATGGGGGGGGGGGGGGGGGTCCCCGGATCCTCCCCCTGGATCCGCCACTGTTCATTAACTGCCTGTGAAGTTTTGTATTCCTTTGGAAAACCATGAGTTGTAGTATATAGGTTTATTTCCAATCATCTATAGCTGAATTTTGCCAAAGAGGTAAAGAGAGCAAATTTTCAGTGGAAGTTAGGTTATCGTCATACCAAACTTTTAGAATTTCTGTTGTAAAGGCGTCTGATATATGTATAAACTTTGCTAAATCATTCTTGTTGAGGTAACTCTTATAAAGATAACGACCCCGCCGAAATCGTGTAATTGAGAGCCAAAACTGAATGAAATAATTTCTATTTATCATGATTGTCATTGTCTTAATATTTTTGACCCAGGTGGATATCGAGAGCTTTACTAAAAGATTTCATTCTGATCATCCTAAACTGCCATTTGTATAGTCACTGATCATTACATCTCGCCTCTTTTTCGCCGTAGTTTGCTTTCCTGCTAACGTACCATGGGATCGGATCCAGACACCTAAGGCCTTAACTTTGTCTGTAACCCAATTTAAATCTTTTCGGGACATAACTTACCTTGACAACCAGCACATGCCCTAATCCAGAGAATTTCTGTTTTCTTGTTGTTAAGCTGCAAGCCAGACATCGCACGAAAAGCTCTAGGTCGAGTAACGGCAGATGTAAAAGACTTTTTTGAGTCGTCTTAAATCATAGTAGTATATCGTCAGCATATTGACTAATCTTGTTTTCATTTCCACACATAGTGATCTCTTTTATTATCTTTGTTTTCTCGTATTTTGTTGGCTAGTGTTTCTGCGCAAAATATGAAAATATAAGGGGAAAGGAGACAACCTTGCCTGGAGCCTATTTCAGGGCTGAAGTAATTGCCTGCCCATCTGTTATTCAGGACACAGCTTTCTGTTACGGTAGCACTATTTAATCCAACTTGTTATGACGATCCGAAATTGAAAGAACCCAGCGTTTTCCATACAAAAGGCAATTCAACTGTGTCAAACGCCTTTTTAGTCGAAATCTAGAAACATTAACAGTCTGGGAATATCATGAGTAGAAGTGTGGTTTATTAAGCCATCGATTGGCAGATTAATCTTATCAGTATTTTCACTAATAAATCTTCCTTTTAGGAAACCGGTTTGGTCTCTATTTATTAGGCCCTATTAGATTAGGAAGTACATTTTGGAGTCGATTTGCAATGGCCTTAGTCGCTCTTTTATAGTTGGAGTATAATAGGGTAACTGGTCGCCAGTTTTTAACAACATTGTTCTGTATCATGTTTGCGTATAAGCTTAATTAGTATCATCCAACTAGTGGACTAATGCAAATCCTGCATTTTAATTGGCTGCGCTCATGTAGAAGACTATTAGTAATAGTCCTCGTGTAGCGAAATTCGCCGGTTTTTTTCATGTTTCGTTTTGTTCCCAAATAAACGTTTCTTTAACATGCACTTGCTAACTTTATTATTGCCTTTTCTGCCCAACTTGTTGGATGACACTGTTACCTGTTAGCCCAGTTGTGGCCAATCTTTGCATGGAGGAGATCGAAGAGTCCGCAATCAGTAATTCATCCGTTCCCCCAAAAATTTGGAAAAGGTACGTTGATGATAGCTTCTGCATCATTGGAAAAGATGATGTCTCAGCCTTCCATGACACATTGAACTCAATTGACAAAAACATCTCGTTTACTATCAAGACCGAATGTAACGGAAAAATCTCCTTCCTCGATACTCTGGTCTCCCGTAGAAATGGAGTCATCGTCGTTGATGTTTACAGAAAGCCCACCCATACTGACAGATACTTAGATTTTAATTCCATCACGACAATCTACACAAGGCCAGCACAGCGTCAACTCTTCTACACAGAGCTCTTAATTTACCCAATTCCTCCGAAGGAAAAAAGCGGGAACTTAATTATGTTCATGCAGCTCTGGAGTCCAATGGTTATCTATCTAAGTTTATCAAAAACATACAGGCTAAAAAAAAAACGATCCTCAACAACAAATGTATCCCCAGAGGAACTTGTTGGAATGTTTTTCAAGATGGTTGAACCAACCGAGTCACGTAAGTCTTTTGCTTCTCTTCCTTACATCAAAGGAGTAACTGAACCTTTGACACGTGTCCTAAAAAAACACGATGTCACAGTTGTAAACAAGCCATTTACCACTCTACAACAACAGTTCCCAGCTCCGAAATTCCGACCTTCGATGGAATCGCAGACCAACGTCGTGTACAAAATTCCCTGTACAAATTGTTCTTGGTGTTACATTGGGGAAACCGGCAGAGCTTTTAATACCCGAAAAAAAGAACATTTGAGAAACACCAAAACTGCGGCCAAAGGTTCAAAAATTGCTAATCACGCCTGGTCCAACAACCACGCCATTGATTTTGAGAACGCATTAATTATTGACAAAGGCTCTTTCAGAACCAGAAGAACACTAGAAGCGTGGCATACCAGAGTAACACCTAACGCTGATAACAATTCTTGCCCGTTACCTGCACAATACAACATTCTTTTTAACAAACATTCATAATTATTAATACAATTTTATAATTTCGCAATTCGCGCTTTTTATTCATTCATTTTTACCCGTCGAAGACTGCAGTTCGGGCAGTCGAAAGCTCGTAATTTTTAATCATTTCAGCCAGAGATCGTTTTTTAAAATTTTTTTTACTATGTTTCATCTTGGCTGCGGCCCTTCTATATTTCTATAGATACTTAAACAATTAGACCCTTCGCACTCAAGGGCTACGGGTCTAATTGCTAATTGTTACCCCACGTCTTCTTTAATAGAGTTTAAAAGGTAGTCGGGGATTTCAAAATTTCATTCCTGAAAATTTTATAAGATTGCAAGGGCAAACCACCATCTTGTAGGTCGCCAAACAGAGCGTGTTCTTTGAGACTCCCTTGAGACTCGGAGGCAGCGTGGCCGAGTGGTTAAAGCACCAGATTTGAAATCCGTATGTCGCGAGTTAAACACCCGTTCTGACCGCTAGCTGATGTTGTTCTCGGTAGCCCCGAGTTCAACTTCTCGGCTACGCTTGTAAAGAACCAACTGGTCTGCCTCTCACCAGTCGGGATTCTTAACCTAGTTATGTTTATTGCTGCCGCAGCGAGTAAGCCTGAAGCGAACAAGCGAGGCAGCTCTCTAATCAGCAGAAGATTACATTATAGGGGCTTGCAATCACTTTTTCTTACCAAACGCAAGGAATTGTGGTTATGCGCAAATGGGAGATTTAGGATGCGCAGTGGTATGGGCAAGGAATTGTGGTTATGCGCGAACGGAAATATTTTAGGATGCGCAGTGATATGGCGCAAGGAATTGTGGTTATGCGCCAATGGATGATTTAGGATGCGCAGTGAACCATGTGCTTGCTTGTTTCTTTGAGTAGTGTCAAATTG
>JAHPZR010032610.1:0-2500 GCA_019787425.1 Platygyra sinensis | reverse complement strand
AGGGTTAAATGTGAGAGTGAATGGAATTCTATTATTATTCTCCTTCTGAGACGTTTGAAGTGCTGACTGCCGATCGATTTGTTGGGCGCGATGATGGCCTGCTTGAACAACAGAGGCAGGATAGCCACGTTTGTCGAAAAACTCGCACATTTCCTCTGATTTTAAGGAAAAATCAGAGTCCTCACTACAAAGGCGACCATGTCTAAGAAACTGAGAATAAGGAATGGAATTCTTGACATGTGATGGATGTGAAGATGAATACAACAAATAACTATGAGAATCTGTGGGTTTGTAGTGCACACTGGTGCATAAACCGTTGCCTTCGACAGAAATTTTAATATCTAGAAATGCTAAAGAAGTGTCGGAAATTTCCCAGGTATATTTAAGAGCCGGATGAAACGAATTAACAGCAGTTATAAATTGATCGAGTTCCTCTCTGGTGGAGGAAGTAGCGCCGACACAGTCGTCAATGTAGCGACGGTAGAGGTCAGGTTTGGGGCCGTTGTATTGATTGAAAAATTGGTGTTCAATGTAGCCTACGAAAAGGTTGGCGTAGCTGGGTCCCATTTTGGTACCCATGGCCACCCCATTGATTTGTTTATAATAACTGTCAACGAATGAAAAACAGTTTATTGTTAAAACTAGTTCAGCCAGGCGGAGCAATGTTTCCGAGCTTGGTTCCTTAACAGTACGTAAATCGAAAAAATGTTTGAGAGCTAGAAGACCTTCGCCATTAGGGATGACGGTGTAAAGAGATGTAATATCCATAGTGAAAATAAGTTTGTCTTCGCCCAGGAAATTGAAATCACGAAAAATTTGGAGTGCGTGTTGACTGTCTTTAACATATGACGGTAAAGATCTGACGATAGGTGCCATAATTTTGTCTAAATAGCTAGAAATGAGTTCGGTAGGGCAACTACACGCAGAGACAATAGGTCGGCCTGGGTTGTTAGGTTTGTGAATTTTAGGTAAAAAGTAAATACATGAAGTTCTAGGAGTGGTGATGATCAGATTAGTAGCAGTAACCGGCAATTCTTGTTTGACTATAAGGTCGTTAATAGTGCTCTTGACAATTTGTTGGTAATTGGAAGTGAGATCTTTATCGACTTTAGCGTAAAAAGAGTTGTCAGAAAGTTGCCGCAAACCTTCTTTTTGGTAGAGGTCGGCCCGCCAAACAACTAAAGCGCCGCCTTTGTCGGCCGCTTTTTTTTATGTCTTTGCGCTTACTAAGATTTTGTAGCGCCGCCCTCTCTTCCGAAGAAAGGTTGGAAAATTTGGTGTTACGATTGAAATTTAGTTTATTGATGTCATGACGGCATTTATTGATAAAAAAATCTAAAGACGCGAACTGGCCCTCTGGGGGAGTCCAAGCGTTTCGAAAACATCTTTGTCCGAGGTGTTAGAATCATCCTCTTTGTCATGGAAAAAGGCTTTAAGTTGAACGCGGCGAATAAATTTTTCAACATCTTGCTTAACCGAGAATTCGTCAAGTTTTTTTGGATATAGGAACAAAATTCAAGCCCTTACTGAGGACGGATTCCATTCACCCTCACATTTCACCCTCACAACCACGCAGTAAAATCCATCATTCTCAAAAACTTTAAATTACTTCAAAATGATCCCGATACTGGTAGAATCTTTTCGCAACCGCCATTAATTTCATTTAAACGCGAAAAAAACATAGGTAACTTTTTAGTCAGAAGTTCTTTCCAAACGAGTGAACAACCCGGTACTTTTAAATGTGCACGCGCACGATGCAAAACATGTCCTTTCATTTGCAACGTTGAGAAATTGTCGGGGCCCAAGCGATCTATTAAAATCACTGATCATTTTACCTGTGCCTCAGCCAATGTCATCTACTGTATAACTTGCACTCTCTGCAAAAAGTTGTATATCGGCGAAACAGGTAGACGACTAGGCGACCGATTCCGAGAACATCTTTGCGACGTTGCGAAAGACGACAAAAACGCATCTAAACCGGTCGCTAGACACTTTAATCTGCCGAATCATTCGAAGCAACATATGGCGGTCTGTGGCCTCTCCCTACATCAAGGAAGCACAGAAAGCCGCAAAACTCTAGAACAAAAATTTATTTTTCAAATCGGCACTCTCAATCCTCACGGTATCAACGAACACTTTTCATTCAACTAATTTATTCTGTTGTTTTTTCACGTTGCCAGGCACCAATCAATAGCGTAGCTCCATATTTCTCTATATAAACCACACACTCGATTCGCTCCGACGAAGGGCTAGCGCTCGAAACGTCAGCTTTGGAATCTCTTTACGGTGGCCAATTCACATTATCAACTCAGTTGATAAAACCAAATTATCCTGTAATACTCCCACCGACGCAGCACCATAGTTTCTTTAGAAACTTACCCCCTTTCAGCATTTGATAGACAGTTTGGTTAGTCGTTGATATATATTATAAAAAGAAGTGGACCCAGAATTGTACCTTGAGTGATACCACAAGTAAGGAAATGGTCCCCAGAGAGGGAAC
>JAHPZR010032609.1:7500-11589 GCA_019787425.1 Platygyra sinensis | reverse complement strand
ATATTTGATCAATAGCCGAGGTTAAACTTCGGTTTCCTAAATATATTTTAAGCATTTACATAACAGTACAATGTAGATGACATGGGTATACACGGAAGAATATGCGCATAGACAAATTCTCTGACCTTTCTGCTTTTGTTCCTTAGACATTTCAAACATCGAATTGAATTGAAATAAAGTTTGTGTATGTATGTATGTATGCTTGGTTCACGATCGCGTCTACAGACACGATTTTAGTTTATGCTTCTCTCGATTAACATAAGATAATTTTGCTCAGTTGATATAGCATGTTCCTCGATGAAAGGTTCACTCATAAATGTTCGCTCATGAAGAGATCTCTCGTAAGGTTTGCGGACCAACCCGTTCCGAAAGCGCTCCTCATCTTTTAGTGTCGGTCTACCGCGAACGCTGTGTGCACATTTTGTATCCGTTTTCTATCCGTACACAGTATTTGTGCTGATCTTCCACCGTAGAAACTCTTCTCCTTGTGCTCATCAGTAAAATCTTCGCGCATGCGTATTAATTAAAGAATTGCAAACTGTGGCTGAACGAAAAAAAAAAACGAAGCCGAAATTTCAACTCGGGCGTTTCCTTTGGAAAGCCCGAGTAGAAATCAGCCAGTTAAAAAGTGATATACGATCCTTTCGCCGCAATGTAAAAATTTCAGTCTCAGTCTGATGGGGGGGGGGGGGGGGGTCCCCGGATCCTCCCCCTGGATCCGCCACTGTTCATTAACTGCCTGTGAAGTTTTGTATTCCTTTGGAAAACCATGAGTTGTAGTATATAGGTTTATTTCCAATCATCTATAGCTGAATTTTGCCAAAGAGGTAAAGAGAGCAAATTTTCAGTGGAAGTTAGGTTATCGTCATACCAAACTTTTAGAATTTCTGTTGTAAAGGCGTCTGATATATGTATAAACTTTGCTAAATCATTCTTGTTGAGGTAACTCTTATAAAGATAACGACCCCGCCGAAATCGTGTAATTGAGAGCCAAAACTGAATGAAATAATTTCTATTTATCATGATTGTCATTGTCTTAATATTTTTGACCCAGGTGGATATCGAGAGCTTTACTAAAAGATTTCATTCTGATCATCCTAAACTGCCATTTGTATAGTCACTGATCATTACATCTCGCCTCTTTTTCGCCGTAGTTTGCTTTCCTGCTAACGTACCATGGGATCGGATCCAGACACCTAAGGCCTTAACTTTGTCTGTAACCCAATTTAAATCTTTTCGGGACATAACTTACCTTGACAACCAGCACATGCCCTAATCCAGAGAATTTCTGTTTTCTTGTTGTTAAGCTGCAAGCCAGACATCGCACGAAAAGCTCTAGGTCGAGTAACGGCAGATGTAAAAGACTTTTTTGAGTCGTCTTAAATCATAGTAGTATATCGTCAGCATATTGACTAATCTTGTTTTCATTTCCACACATAGTGATCTCTTTTATTATCTTTGTTTTCTCGTATTTTGTTGGCTAGTGTTTCTGCGCAAAATATGAAAATATAAGGGGAAAGGAGACAACCTTGCCTGGAGCCTATTTCAGGGCTGAAGTAATTGCCTGCCCATCTGTTATTCAGGACACAGCTTTCTGTTACGGTAGCACTATTTAATCCAACTTGTTATGACGATCCGAAATTGAAAGAACCCAGCGTTTTCCATACAAAAGGCAATTCAACTGTGTCAAACGCCTTTTTAGTCGAAATCTAGAAACATTAACAGTCTGGGAATATCATGAGTAGAAGTGTGGTTTATTAAGCCATCGATTGGCAGATTAATCTTATCAGTATTTTCACTAATAAATCTTCCTTTTAGGAAACCGGTTTGGTCTCTATTTATTAGGCCCTATTAGATTAGGAAGTACATTTTGGAGTCGATTTGCAATGGCCTTAGTCGCTCTTTTATAGTTGGAGTATAATAGGGTAACTGGTCGCCAGTTTTTAACAACATTGTTCTGTATCATGTTTGCGTATAAGCTTAATTAGTATCATCCAACTAGTGGACTAATGCAAATCCTGCATTTTAATTGGCTGCGCTCATGTAGAAGACTATTAGTAATAGTCCTCGTGTAGCGAAATTCGCCGGTTTTTTTCATGTTTCGTTTTGTTCCCAAATAAACGTTTCTTTAACATGCACTTGCTAACTTTATTATTGCCTTTTCTGCCCAACTTGTTGGATGACACTGTTACCTGTTAGCCCAGTTGTGGCCAATCTTTGCATGGAGGAGATCGAAGAGTCCGCAATCAGTAATTCATCCGTTCCCCCAAAAATTTGGAAAAGGTACGTTGATGATAGCTTCTGCATCATTGGAAAAGATGATGTCTCAGCCTTCCATGACACATTGAACTCAATTGACAAAAACATCTCGTTTACTATCAAGACCGAATGTAACGGAAAAATCTCCTTCCTCGATACTCTGGTCTCCCGTAGAAATGGAGTCATCGTCGTTGATGTTTACAGAAAGCCCACCCATACTGACAGATACTTAGATTTTAATTCCATCACGACAATCTACACAAGGCCAGCACAGCGTCAACTCTTCTACACAGAGCTCTTAATTTACCCAATTCCTCCGAAGGAAAAAAGCGGGAACTTAATTATGTTCATGCAGCTCTGGAGTCCAATGGTTATCTATCTAAGTTTATCAAAAACATACAGGCTAAAAAAAAAACGATCCTCAACAACAAATGTATCCCCAGAGGAACTTGTTGGAATGTTTTTCAAGATGGTTGAACCAACCGAGTCACGTAAGTCTTTTGCTTCTCTTCCTTACATCAAAGGAGTAACTGAACCTTTGACACGTGTCCTAAAAAAACACGATGTCACAGTTGTAAACAAGCCATTTACCACTCTACAACAACAGTTCCCAGCTCCGAAATTCCGACCTTCGATGGAATCGCAGACCAACGTCGTGTACAAAATTCCCTGTACAAATTGTTCTTGGTGTTACATTGGGGAAACCGGCAGAGCTTTTAATACCCGAAAAAAAGAACATTTGAGAAACACCAAAACTGCGGCCAAAGGTTCAAAAATTGCTAATCACGCCTGGTCCAACAACCACGCCATTGATTTTGAGAACGCATTAATTATTGACAAAGGCTCTTTCAGAACCAGAAGAACACTAGAAGCGTGGCATACCAGAGTAACACCTAACGCTGATAACAATTCTTGCCCGTTACCTGCACAATACAACATTCTTTTTAACAAACATTCATAATTATTAATACAATTTTATAATTTCGCAATTCGCGCTTTTTATTCATTCATTTTTACCCGTCGAAGACTGCAGTTCGGGCAGTCGAAAGCTCGTAATTTTTAATCATTTCAGCCAGAGATCGTTTTTTAAAATTTTTTTTACTATGTTTCATCTTGGCTGCGGCCCTTCTATATTTCTATAGATACTTAAACAATTAGACCCTTCGCACTCAAGGGCTACGGGTCTAATTGCTAATTGTTACCCCACGTCTTCTTTAATAGAGTTTAAAAGGTAGTCGGGGATTTCAAAATTTCATTCCTGAAAATTTTATAAGATTGCAAGGGCAAACCACCATCTTGTAGGTCGCCAAACAGAGCGTGTTCTTTGAGACTCCCTTGAGACTCGGAGGCAGCGTGGCCGAGTGGTTAAAGCACCAGATTTGAAATCCGTATGTCGCGAGTTAAACACCCGTTCTGACCGCTAGCTGATGTTGTTCTCGGTAGCCCCGAGTTCAACTTCTCGGCTACGCTTGTAAAGAACCAACTGGTCTGCCTCTCACCAGTCGGGATTCTTAACCTAGTTATGTTTATTGCTGCCGCAGCGAGTAAGCCTGAAGCGAACAAGCGAGGCAGCTCTCTAATCAGCAGAAGATTACATTATAGGGGCTTGCAATCACTTTTTCTTACCAAACGCAAGGAATTGTGGTTATGCGCAAATGGGAGATTTAGGATGCGCAGTGGTATGGGCAAGGAATTGTGGTTATGCGCGAACGGAAATATTTTAGGATGCGCAGTGATATGGCGCAAGGAATTGTGGTTATGCGCCAATGGATGATTTAGGATGCGCAGTGAACCATGTGCTTGCTTGTTTCTTTGAGTAGTGTCAAATTG
>JAHPZR010032609.1:0-2500 GCA_019787425.1 Platygyra sinensis | reverse complement strand
AGGGTTAAATGTGAGAGTGAATGGAATTCTATTATTATTCTCCTTCTGAGACGTTTGAAGTGCTGACTGCCGATCGATTTGTTGGGCGCGATGATGGCCTGCTTGAACAACAGAGGCAGGATAGCCACGTTTGTCGAAAAACTCGCACATTTCCTCTGATTTTAAGGAAAAATCAGAGTCCTCACTACAAAGGCGACCATGTCTAAGAAACTGAGAATAAGGAATGGAATTCTTGACATGTGATGGATGTGAAGATGAATACAACAAATAACTATGAGAATCTGTGGGTTTGTAGTGCACACTGGTGCATAAACCGTTGCCTTCGACAGAAATTTTAATATCTAGAAATGCTAAAGAAGTGTCGGAAATTTCCCAGGTATATTTAAGAGCCGGATGAAACGAATTAACAGCAGTTATAAATTGATCGAGTTCCTCTCTGGTGGAGGAAGTAGCGCCGACACAGTCGTCAATGTAGCGACGGTAGAGGTCAGGTTTGGGGCCGTTGTATTGATTGAAAAATTGGTGTTCAATGTAGCCTACGAAAAGGTTGGCGTAGCTGGGTCCCATTTTGGTACCCATGGCCACCCCATTGATTTGTTTATAATAACTGTCAACGAATGAAAAACAGTTTATTGTTAAAACTAGTTCAGCCAGGCGGAGCAATGTTTCCGAGCTTGGTTCCTTAACAGTACGTAAATCGAAAAAATGTTTGAGAGCTAGAAGACCTTCGCCATTAGGGATGACGGTGTAAAGAGATGTAATATCCATAGTGAAAATAAGTTTGTCTTCGCCCAGGAAATTGAAATCACGAAAAATTTGGAGTGCGTGTTGACTGTCTTTAACATATGACGGTAAAGATCTGACGATAGGTGCCATAATTTTGTCTAAATAGCTAGAAATGAGTTCGGTAGGGCAACTACACGCAGAGACAATAGGTCGGCCTGGGTTGTTAGGTTTGTGAATTTTAGGTAAAAAGTAAATACATGAAGTTCTAGGAGTGGTGATGATCAGATTAGTAGCAGTAACCGGCAATTCTTGTTTGACTATAAGGTCGTTAATAGTGCTCTTGACAATTTGTTGGTAATTGGAAGTGAGATCTTTATCGACTTTAGCGTAAAAAGAGTTGTCAGAAAGTTGCCGCAAACCTTCTTTTTGGTAGAGGTCGGCCCGCCAAACAACTAAAGCGCCGCCTTTGTCGGCCGCTTTTTTTTATGTCTTTGCGCTTACTAAGATTTTGTAGCGCCGCCCTCTCTTCCGAAGAAAGGTTGGAAAATTTGGTGTTACGATTGAAATTTAGTTTATTGATGTCATGACGGCATTTATTGATAAAAAAATCTAAAGACGCGAACTGGCCCTCTGGGGGAGTCCAAGCGTTTCGAAAACATCTTTGTCCGAGGTGTTAGAATCATCCTCTTTGTCATGGAAAAAGGCTTTAAGTTGAACGCGGCGAATAAATTTTTCAACATCTTGCTTAACCGAGAATTCGTCAAGTTTTTTTGGATATAGGAACAAAATTCAAGCCCTTACTGAGGACGGATTCCATTCACCCTCACATTTCACCCTCACAACCACGCAGTAAAATCCATCATTCTCAAAAACTTTAAATTACTTCAAAATGATCCCGATACTGGTAGAATCTTTTCGCAACCGCCATTAATTTCATTTAAACGCGAAAAAAACATAGGTAACTTTTTAGTCAGAAGTTCTTTCCAAACGAGTGAACAACCCGGTACTTTTAAATGTGCACGCGCACGATGCAAAACATGTCCTTTCATTTGCAACGTTGAGAAATTGTCGGGGCCCAAGCGATCTATTAAAATCACTGATCATTTTACCTGTGCCTCAGCCAATGTCATCTACTGTATAACTTGCACTCTCTGCAAAAAGTTGTATATCGGCGAAACAGGTAGACGACTAGGCGACCGATTCCGAGAACATCTTTGCGACGTTGCGAAAGACGACAAAAACGCATCTAAACCGGTCGCTAGACACTTTAATCTGCCGAATCATTCGAAGCAACATATGGCGGTCTGTGGCCTCTCCCTACATCAAGGAAGCACAGAAAGCCGCAAAACTCTAGAACAAAAATTTATTTTTCAAATCGGCACTCTCAATCCTCACGGTATCAACGAACACTTTTCATTCAACTAATTTATTCTGTTGTTTTTTCACGTTGCCAGGCACCAATCAATAGCGTAGCTCCATATTTCTCTATATAAACCACACACTCGATTCGCTCCGACGAAGGGCTAGCGCTCGAAACGTCAGCTTTGGAATCTCTTTACGGTGGCCAATTCACATTATCAACTCAGTTGATAAAACCAAATTATCCTGTAATACTCCCACCGACGCAGCACCATAGTTTCTTTAGAAACTTACCCCCTTTCAGCATTTGATAGACAGTTTGGTTAGTCGTTGATATATATTATAAAAAGAAGTGGACCCAGAATTGTACCTTGAGTGATACCACAAGTAAGGAAATGGTCCCCAGAGAGGGAAC
>JAHPZR010032608.1:22500-28900 GCA_019787425.1 Platygyra sinensis | reverse complement strand
TTTTTAAATTTAAATTCTCGCTCGATGGTGGCGACCTCGTGTTTTGGTTCACTTTCAACCTTGCTTGTACACTTCCGACCTAAAATGGCACTGACGTTAGAAATTTTATCAGACCAAATGCACACGTTACCTCGGAATTGCGCTGGCCATACACTTTCCTCTTCTTCGCTAGTTTTAGGAGGTCTAAGTCTGCACTCTGGCATTTGCTCTGTGAAGCAACGTTGTTCGGTCGGAACTGACAAACAGCTAGGTAACAACATGACATCAGTTGATGAATATTCAAAATAGTCACAGCGCAGCAATTAGGTGATAGGATCATGCACATCATGCACATTGTTTTGAGGATCATGCCCATTTTACGTCTCAAATATAATAGTTAATTTGGGAAATCATATTCAAATGATAATTTAAGGTGGCTCGATCGGAGTTTTGAGTCAAGATACCGTTCAACTTTGAGCGACTAGACGCACACCATTATCGATCAACAGAAAATCCAAACGTCAGTGGTGTGTAGAGAAAGATGAAAGTTTCAAATGGGTACATTTCACCAAGATCTGAGTTACCATAGCAACGAAATGACGCAATGCCCCATTTTACATAATACCGAATAACTTGCCACCAGACATAATTTCGGAAACTACGAACGTCGGGATCTCGGAGTTGACATAGCTGCCTCAACGATGGCAAATTGTAAAAAAATCTATAAGAGCGTTTTTGAGGAAATTACGGGTGAATTTTCAGGTTGTCAAAATGCAACAAAAGCAAAGTTGTTTTAAATTTATGGCAGACTATGTCCCACACTATGGCCAAACTGGGAAATCATGTTTCTGCTTCCTCACTGACGGGAAGCAAACGCGAATCGCGCGAAGTTGACATGATTACCCAAAGAAATCATGCACTGCGGTCATACATGACATGATTACCCGTGACCTTGAGTGTCCTTGACATGATTATTGTATAATCTGCATTTATGACGTCACGGGCACTGATCTCGAAAATTCACTGTACGCTTCGGGCCAATCAGAAAGAGTTAGAGATTCAATGTATAATAATAACAATAGTAATGGTAATAGGACGGAGTAGAGTCCAATTCGGTCTCTAATCATACGAGTGATAACAAACTCGGACGACCTCGTAGCGGAAGTTCGATTTGTTTATCACGAGTAACATCACGTATCACAGAGCGAATTGGGACGACACGAAGTCTTATTACCAATTAATCACAAAATTACAATTTATGTGAAAAAAAACGAAAAGCCAAGTTATGAGAGAAAGAGAAAATTTGCATTAAAAGACTGACCAAGGAGGCGTAATATTATTGGTGTTTGAAACCCAGGTAGTAGGTTTTGGTTGATTTAAAGTATAAGCGCGGGCTCCTGGTCCGCGGATAAAAAACCGTGAAATAACAAACTGTTCGATAACAACTTTGCAAGTAGATTTGTGGAAAACAGGAGTTTTTTTCAAAAACTAATCACAATCGAGGAATCTGTAATTTTTGTGATTTAGAGCAAAGGTCCTTCGGTGTCGGTAAGAGTCTCCAAATTTAGATCGTGCGTTCCAACGCTCTTTAATTAACTTAAATATCCTTAGAAAGAAGAGTTTAACTGAACTGAAAGTGTAAATGCTGGGTACGAAAATAATTGTTGTTTTACATTTGCTATATGACAGGTGTCTTTGGTTAGTGCCTTACGAGGCAAAAATGAAACTTGCATGAAACATGAAAAATAAAGGTGTCGAGAAAATAGTCAATGTTTAGTGATTTCCAGGGAAGCCATCTACGCACGCGTAGAGAACAGTACATGCAACAGGTATCCCACAAAGAAGCGATACCACAACCAAAACAATGATACTTAGTTTCCCTAGAGGTATTAACGAGGTCCGGACGGTTGAGGGTTACCCACTGTTTGAATCAACCCCTCTTCCACTTACGTGACCTCTTTCTTTGTAATAAGCGTTAATACCTTGTTGCTTCTTTTTAATTCAATGTTTTGTGTTTTAAGCCAGAAAAAAAAATGACTTTGGCAGTTCAGGTATTTAGATTTCTTTTATTAAAAGGTTCGAGGCGTGAGAGAAGAGAGAAGCGGCTCAGCATTATTGTTCGTGTACTTGTAAGAATTGTATTTAACAATCACTATTCTTTGAAATCGAGGAAATTCATTATTCTGCCGCTATTTACTAAGATTAAAAAAATATTTGTCTCTCGTGTATACACAAACAGTGATCTCAAAAACATACGAAAAGGGGTTTGCTTAGGCTAATGAAGTCTTTGATTGCCAAAGACATGACCTGAAACTGCTCCAAAGTCGAACGTCGGTAAGTCTTTTCATACCAGACAGTGTTGGAATATGCAGTACCAGTGTGGCAGACCATTCCAAGGTTTCCAATCTCAGATACAATCGACTCAGTCCAAAATTAAAAAGGGCGCTTAAAATAATTTTCCCAGACCTTCTCAGAGGAGGATTGTTTTACGTTGAAATATTTCAATTAGTTAATCGTTAGTTAGATATATTTGATTTTATTTCTTGGAAACTTAGCTTGTTCTTGATTCAGTCAGTCAGTCTAAGACTGTCAGAGAGTTTGATAAACGTTTTTATTCATATTATCCCTGGAAACTTTCAGGCAAAATTTCATTCCCTTCGCGAATTCCGTGTATTTTCTGGTACAACAACCTAATTCTTGAATTCTCAGGATTTCCGATTCAGAGACGCTGCAGGCGAGATAGCCATTCATTGCTTGAAACACTATAAGATCACTGAGTGTGTACTTAAGTACAGGGTCCGAAATTAACTTTTTTAGGCAAGCGCCAACTGGCGACTGCAATTTTTTTTTTTCAGTCGCCAAATGGAAAAATGTGGTCGTCAAAAAGGGTCAATTTTTGCCCTTCGCAACGAAACACAAATGGATGGAAAATTCTGGTCGCCAGTTTTTCTTAAGAACAGACCGAAGAGAAGGCGTTTGGGTAGTTTAACAACTGCACCGTTACATTCAACGTTAGCAGTAAATAATTTAGGTTTAAAGTTTGTTTCGTAAAATGTGTGATTGAATAAAATTGTTTATCGCCACGTGTTTTTGTTGCTTTATGAATATGCAGATTAAGAAATCGTTTTAAACACGGGTTTCTTTCAAGACCGTGTTTTCAACTCGTTTTTCATTGGGTTTCTAAACTCATCCACCTGACCAAAATAAGATGCTCTGGTTGGGTAAGAGCTGCATGAATAATTAATGAGTTTAAGAATATCGAATAATAAATGATAAGCTAGAAGCCAAGAACAGGAATTTTTTTATTTAGAACTTCAAGTCTACACATTCTATCAAAATATAAAACAGATTTTCATGTCCCAATACTCGGAGGACTTGATAACAAAAGTTTTCTGACTGATGTCATAGAAAGGAAACGAAAACGTTTTCCAGTTATAGAGATTCGATTGATGTCTACTAATGCGTATGGAATCAAACGCGTAAGTAGTTTTCCTCCTGAATGCTATAAAAAAATATTTTTATCCTCTCTCAACTTCACGAGTCCCAGTGCTGTGAAGAGTATTAACTGAGAATAGGCCACTTTCGATATATTAAAATTCAGCTTGACAGTGAGGCTTAGAGGACACAAACAAAAGAAATGAATAAACATGGACATTCAATTTCCTTTGTTTGTGTCCTCTAAGCCTCGCTGCCATGCTGAATTTTAATATATCGAAAGTGGTCTATTCCGCATCAAATAAGTCATCCACAACTTCTTTTCATGAGCAAACCTGATTAATTTAACACTCGTAATTTTAACGGTCATTAATGCAAGTGCGGCCGTAACACTACTTGAACAAAGACCTGAAAAAAATTTCAGGCTCTGAGCGGGATTCGAACCCACGACCTCTGCGATGCCGGTGCAGTGCTCTCCCAACTGAGCTATCAAAGCCACATGAGAGCGTTAGTGTTACGGCCGCACTTGCATTAATGACCGTTATCACTCAATTGCTACTATGGGACAAATTACTTTCATCTTTACTGTACTTGGGCCAAGTCTAAACGTCCCCATATAAAGGGCTAACCCATATACGACCGCTCTCATGTGGCTTTGATAGCTCAGTTGGGAGAGCACTGCACCGGCATCGCAGAGGTCGTGGGTTCGAATCCCGCTCAGAGCCTGAAATTTTTTTCAGGTCTTTGTTCAAGTAGTGTTACGGCCGCACTTGCATTAATGACCGTTATCACTCAATTGCTACTATGGGACAAATTACTTTCACTCGTAATTTTGTAGAAAGGAAAACAGATATCACGCTCGAGGCAATGATGTTGCATTTTCTAAATCACAACAGCTCAAAAACAAACCGTTTTGATCAAGTCTCAAAGACATCGCTCTCCCCTGAGTAAACAGAGATGGCGGAGGAACAACACACCAGCTTCTTTTTAAAAGGTCGAGTTACACTTTTTCGACGGTCAAAGGTTTTGGAAGAGACAAACAGTTTATGTCGCCAGAAGGTCATTCAGACTGTTCCGTGTGCTCAAGTTATTCTATTTATGAGTTTATAAGCGTATGCAAATTTTGTAGTTTCTGTCGCTTTCGAGATCAAGCAAGACAAAGCAGGATACCAATAACCAATGAAGTAAGAGAATTTATTATCCAACTGCACTTCGTAGAGTACAAATAACGCCCAAAACGAGTACAAATATCACGCGGTATTTGTACTCCAGCGGACCGGTTTGACAGGTTTCCTGCCGTTGTCCAATCAGTAAGCTTGATTTCCCGCGCCAATTCCGTTCCACTTCGCATACTTCTGTCACGCATTCCCTGTAAATAAATATCCACGAAATTCGCTCGCACGAACATACCAATTTGGCGTGTTGGATGATAAATCTCTTATTAGACGTTTTGTTGTGTAGTATCGCTGAGAATTTAAACTCGTTGTTTGTATTTTGACTCGCCCTACGGGCTCGCCAAAATACGGCACAACTCGTAAAAATACTCAGCGATACTACACAACAAAGCGTCTAATAAGATATATTTATTGTACTTCTTAAAGTGTCTATACCGCCAAAAAGTTATTTTAGGTTTTCATCATCTCTATAACATCTAAAAATGTCTTCAAACCCAAAGAAGTGAATTCCGATGCTTTTTGGCATAAAATCAAGCTTTAAATTTCCCGCCTTGGCCACGCCCAATGAAGATGACCGCGTAATGTTAGATTGGTGACGAATGACGTCACTTCAGGAATATCTCAAAGCTTTATGCTTTTATTTTGCTTGCTTGACGACCGCATTGCTTCGCAAACTTCAATTTGTTTGTTTTTTGGCGAGGAAAACTCCTCACCACTACTGAAACAACAATTACCTAAACTAGAAGAATCGCGTGATTCCTGACTTGACGTCACGACCCATTCAGAAACCCAGACTCTATTCTGCCCTGACTCACGGTCAACTTCATTGGGCGTGGTTGAAGCGGGAACTTTAAGGCGATATCTTAGGGCGTTAAAATCTCAGAATCCAATTTTTTTTCTTAGAATACCTTTTTACACAGTATAGAGCTACCATAACTATAAAAACCCTGTTGGCGGTATAGACACTTTAACAATATAGGTCATTGTTTTCACCACAAGCATTAAAAAACACACACACATTTTCAGTGTAACACGATGCCGTCTTTTCATCTCTTTTTTGTTCAAACAAAAAAAGTAAAAATATTACCAAGTCTTTCTTATTTTAGGTTTTTTGAGGTTATATAGTTATATTGAGCAGGTCTCTCCAAACGTTTTTGAGAGCACTTGAAAACTACAACAGAGACAGGTGTCTTCAGAAAGCGAAGCCAAGATTATTGAAGCATGCGCAGGTGGTCATGTACCCCACAGTTTCCCACAAGGAAGGCATTTAGCTGTGTTAATGATATTAATATTTTAGGTAATCGAGGCATGAGTTGAGGTCCGGACGGTAGAGGGTTATCAACCTGTCAAATTGAACCGCCCCTCTTCCACTCACTTGACCTCATTCTTTTGCCAACGCTGCTCTCAACGAAAATTGTTTAATTTCTGAGACCAGTTCTCTTCTGTATGTTTTTCAACAGCTATTGAATGAAGCCGCTCTTTCAAATTCAGATCAACAGAATTTTGATAACAAACTCAGTTTAAACAAGTTGAACTAGCCATCTCAGAGAAACCTTCAGTTATCGGTTGTAGATGAGATTTTCAAAACTCTGATCGACTGATGCGATAAATAGAATACCACGAAACTTAAGTGTTGTTCAGTTAAGAACACCAGTTCATCGATGGAATATTTCACGCTTCGTGCGTTTCTTACTAAATAGAGATTCCGTCATATGGCATCATATTATGTAACAAAGACAATTGAAGCTTTGGAGAAACCATACTAGACAATACACTAGTTTGGACTGTTCTGTTATAACGAGCCAGAATGT
>JAHPZR010032608.1:0-17500 GCA_019787425.1 Platygyra sinensis | reverse complement strand
GGAGACTGACTGTACTTTTTAAATATAAAGTGATAACAAATAAATTGAATTGAAATTGAATTGAATTGAATACTCGTTGTGATTCACCGCTCTAAAACCTCTATTATACCGCATCTATAATCATATCTTTTTCAGTTCTTTGTTGGTTTTCTTTTTTGGTGACCTTCTGGTTATTAGTTATTCACAAGGTATATTTATTGACCGTTTCAATAAGTTATTTTCCGTAGCTTTAAATCACTAAATACTGTTGTTTACATTACAAAGAAAAATGATGTTAAGTGAGTGGAAGGGTGGTTTCAAAGAACTGGATTTATTCCCCTCAACTCCGTCCCGACCTTAGCCTCCCACGCAGAAGTTCTTAGGCTGAACGTCTGCGTAGGAGGCTATCCCGACCTCGGTTTACACTCGGTTTAATTAGAAGATTTGAAGTTTCTATTTAGGTGTAACAGTATGCTGTAATCAAAGATAACACAGTATCAAAACGAGCCGTATGCCCTAGAAATCCGTAATAGCAAAGGTATGAGTGACTTCACCTATTGCTACTAATATGCCAAGAAGAGTCTAGAGAACTATTGGCTGGTGACACAAAGAGTTCTTTTGTTTAACATTTTCAACATTAACTAACAAAAACAATGTTTGTAAACAAATACTTTCGCTATAACTTTGAGTGCTTTTATAATTTTCACTTGAATTGTCCACTGGGACAGAACGAGATAAATTACTTTGCGTGATGTGAAGTATATATGAAATAATTCATATTTGTACTGCGGTTGTAGATGAATGTGACGAGAGTGATCATCGCAGTAAATTTTCCAATTTAAGCAATTGGAAAGAAGAAGCCTGAAAAAAAATCAGGGCTTCAACGGGATTCGAACCCATGACCTCCGCGATACCGGTGCGATGCTCTACCAACTGAGCTATGAAGCCACACATTAGGAGCAAGGTCAATTTATTGAGTTCATATTTTCCCGTGCAGTGAAATGATGTGAAGTATATATGAAATAATTCATATTTGTACTGCGGTTGTAGATGAATGTGACGAGAGTGATCATCGCAGTAAATTTCCAATTTAAGCAATTGGAAAGAAGAAGCCTGAAAAAATCAGGGCTTCAACGGGATTCGAACCCATGACCTCCGCGATACCGGTTGCGATGCTCTACCAACCGGTATCGCGGAGGTCATGGGTTCGAATCCCGTTGAAGCCCTGATTTTTTTCAGGCTTCTTCTTTCCAATTGCTTAAATTGGAAAATTTACTGCGATGATCACTCTCGTCACACTTACTTTGCGTGACTTACACTGACCCTCTTGTGAAGGGGGGAAACCCCTGACGTGTTTCACTTTTGTTTTAATATGTCTTTTTCCAACTCGCCACTTCCGTTTTCCGGTAATCGGCATATCATTATATTGTATTGAATTTTTCATTCAGCCGTCCGATTTCTCTTTGAATAATCCATATCATTCACAGACGAACTTCCGCGTTAAAAAATTTTAAAAAATTTTGAGTTTTTTACAACTGTGACGCACAAAAGCATTCAATAAATCAGGCTTATATTCTTTGGCGGAGTTAATCGTACTATGACCTTTCAATATTTAGAACTGATTTATTTGCAGCTTCATCTGAAACCGAATTGCTTTTACTAATGAGGCGAATATTTTATTAAAAGTATTCCCCTATAGCTCTGGCGCGAATAAAAATTACCTTTTTCGCTACCTTACTGATGTTGTTCAGCAATCACAGACAACAATTTGTGCAAGCACTCTGGAACACTGCTCAGCTCAAAATTTGGCGGAGGCTACAAAGAATTTACACAGAAAATATCAAATTTAGTATTGGACTTTGAATTTATTATTTGGGTTTAAGTGTGTATTCTTCTGGCACACGTACGAGTTATCCATTCGCATCCAGTTGGTTTATTAACATGCGCAACAGAACTGTAGCGTGCATGGTTTTCACGACTGACTGCGAAACTTTCTAAGGAAAATTTCCCGATGAAATCCTCATCTCGCTTTCGCTATTGTTCCGATTGTTCCGTTATGACGAGCCGTGAAACCATCCTATAATTATTCATTGTTCTTCCAGTGTGTACCTACAGAAAATCGTTCTCAGTAAGTTACACTTTGTTCGATTCAGCGCTCCAAAACCTTTCTTATACCCAATCAATAATCCTTTTAATTTTCTTCTTCTTCTTCTTCTTTGATATGCTTTGGTTTTGGGGACCTTTCGTTAATTAGTTATTTACAAAAAATATCTATTGAAGATTGAATTGGTTATTTTCTGTAGCTTTAAATATTGAATCGAATACTAAACACTAGTACTGTTCTTTATGTTAAAAAAAAAATGAGGTCAAGTGAGTGGAAGAGGGGTGGTTCAAAGAATTGGATTGATAACCCTCAACCGTCCGGACCTCGTTAGAGATATGGTTAGAGTAAGATATTTATATTGCTCCGACAACAGTATCGTGTTCTTGTGGGATGTACTAACGATTGCGCATGCGTACAAGACGTACGCAAAATGTTATACATGAGTACCTTTTTTAGTGATTTTTATCACTTCGTTAGCGTTTCCTATTTTATAGAATATTTAGTCTGTTAATTTGACTCGATTAAAATTCAAAGACCTCGCACCGATTGCTCAAAGGCCGCCTATCCACCATGTCCACCGGGTAAATTGCTATCCAATGGATAAGTGTTGACAAAACAAACCACGCTGTGCACTAGATAGTGATTTATCCGGTGGAAAGCGTTATCCACTTTTCGAACAACCGGGGACTGTGCGCTATAAGAAAAACATGGCCCCCTGGACAACGGTCTCGTAGGTGAATGGGTCACCCCGTTTTAAACAAAGTACACTTAGCATTATTTATTACACAAAACTTTGCTTAGATTGATTGAAATGAGGCGCGGTTTTAATTTAACAGGTAATGTCCCTGAATTTTAAAAGAATCGTAAACGCAGTGGTTGCGTTTATTGCCAGCAATTGCCATTCTACAATATTCACCTTGCCTTCGGGCGAATAATTGTCAAATATAACTGAGAAAATTTAACCGTGAAAAAAGCCATTGCAGTACTAAGCGAAGATACCGGTGAACCAGAGTGCCAACCAGAGAGCTATGCTGAAACAAAGAGCTCTTTGTCATGTCCATCAAATCACTTTTCATATTTTATTACCGAGCTTAAAATTCACCATCTTTAACAAAGTCGGCAGTGCTGATCCTAGCAGTATGCAGGACGCCAGCCACATTTGAACTCAGTTAAATGACCTTGCTCTCCATGAGTTCTCGTAGCTCAGTGGATAGAGCGCCCGCCCGGTGTTTGGGAGGTCATGGTTCGGGGACTCAGTTTTTTTTCCTTTGTCCCACGCTCGGTCATGTTGATAACTTTTCACATTTCATTGCTGAGCGTAAGTCTTTATTCATTTATCAAAGAGCTCTTTTGTTTCATTGCCTACAATGTTAATAACAAAACGTTAGTATAATATACACACTCAGTGATCTTATTGTTTCAAGCAATGGTTCGCTATCTCTGAGTGAATAATGCGTGATCCAAATATGATCCAAGCAAAAACAAAACAGCCAGCAAAATCTCATGTTTCGCCGGCAACGTCTCTGAATCGGAAATCCTGAGAACACAATAAGATGTTGTAACAGAAAATACACGGGAGGGTATAAAATTTTGCCCGCTGAAAGTTTCCAAGCATAATATGAATGAAGAAGTTTATTAAACCTCTCTGACAGTCTTAGACTGAATCAAGAACAAGCTAAGTTTGCAAGAAATAAAATCAACTATACCTAACTAATCTAAAAATACTAACGATTAACTAATTGAAATATTTAAACGTAAAAAGTTCCTCCTCTGAGAAGGTCTGGGAAAATGATTTTAAGCGCCCTTTTTAATTTTGGACTGAGTCGGTTATATCAGATAGGAAATCTGGAATGGTCTGCCACACTGGTACTGCATATTGCAAGACTGGTATGAAAAGACTTACCGACGTTCGAGCAGTTTCAGGTCATGTCCTTGGCAATCAAAGACTGCATTAGCTTAAGCAAACCCCTTTTCGTCTGCCGGTTTTTTGAGATCACTTCTTGTGTATATACGCGGAGACGGATATTTTTTTTAATCTTAGTAAGTAGCGGCAGAATAATGAATTTCCTCGATTTCAAAGAATAGTGATTGTTAAATACAATTCTTACAAGTACACGAACAATAAATGCTGAGCCGGTTCTCTCTTCTCTCACGCCTCGAGCCTTTTAATAAAAGTAATCCAAATACCTGAACTGCCAAAGTCGATTTTTTTTCTGGCTTAAAACACAAAACATTGAATTAAAAAGAAGCAACAAGATATTAACGCTGATTACAAAAAAATGAGGCCCAGTAAGTGGAAGAGGGGTTGATTCAAAGAATGGGTAACCCTCAACCGTCCGGACCTCGTTAATATTTCTAGGGAGACTAAGTATTTACATTGTTTTGGTTGTGGTATCGCTTCTTTGTGGGATACCTGTTGCATGTACTGTTCTCTACGCGTGCGTAGATGGCTTCCCTGGAAATCACTAAACGTTGACTATTTTCTCGACGCCTTTATTTTTCATGTTTCATCCAAGTTCATTTTCGCCTCGTAAGGCACTAACCAAAGACACCTGTCATATAGCAAATGTAAAACAACAACTATTTTCGCACCCAGATTTTACACTTTCAGTTCACCTAAACTCTTCTTTCCAAGGATAACTAAGTTAATTAAAGAACGTTGGAACGCACGGTCTAAATTTGGAGACACTCACAGATACTGAAGGACCTTCGCTCTTAATCACAAAAATTACAATTTCCTCGATTGTGATTAATTTTTGAAAAAAAAGTCCTGTTTTCAACAAATCTGCTTGCAAAGTTGTTATCGAACAAAGGGGGTAAGTTTCTAAAGAAACTATGGTGCTGCGTCGGTGGGAGTATTACAGGATAATTTGGTTTTATCAAATAATAATAATAAGAATAATAAATAATGTTTATTTCTTATATTGCGCAGTCTAACATGCGATAAAGCAGTATCACGGATCGAATGCGCATTACAACATAAAAATCTTAAAGTAATAAACAGCGAATCTAAATAATAATACTAATTTACAATTTTCGGAAAAGGGTAAAAATAAAACATGAGTTACTAAGAGAACTAATTAAAAGCTTATTTAAAAAGATGTGCCCTAAGTAAAACTTTGAAAGTGGTCAATGAATGGCATTGTCTAATTTCAAGAGGGAGTCGGTTCCATACTTTGGGCGCGACATTTTCAAACGCCCTATCCCCTAGTGTCTTTTTTGTTCTATAGGTATTGTCCATTAGAAGTATTCCCCGGTGTGATCTCAACTGATACCGCGAGCTCTCTTTGATTTTTATCATGTCTAAAAGATACTGTGGTGCGACGCCGTAGATACATTTGTGAACTAGCATTGCTATCTTGAATTCTATTCTGTGGGTAACCGGAAGTCAGTGCAGGTTGATCAGTGATGGTGTGATATGATCATACCTGGATATAGTACGTACCAGCCGAGCTGCCGCGTTCTGCAGGTGTTGCAGCTTACCAAGATGAACAGCGGGCGTACCATATAATAGACCATTACAGTAGTCTAATCGTGACATTATAATAGCCTGTACAATTTACTTCCTATTGTCATATGATAAATACTTTCTAATACGCCGGATGTTATGCAGATGGTAATAAATAGACTGACATATGCTGTTAATATGTGTGGTCATATTCATGGTTGTATCAAACCAAGCACCAAGATTTCTAACAGAGTGGACAGCAGAAACCTTTACCTCACCTACTTGCAGGTCATTTATCGTAACCTTATTTAACTGTGCGCGTGTACCTATGATAAGAAACTCGGTCGGTCAGCTGAAGTTTATCCTGAACCATCCAAGTTCTTATGTCCCTGATGCAAGCTTGTAAAGCGTCAACAGCATCCGTCTCAGTAGCAGAACCATCAGTTGGCTTAAATGAGATGTAGAGCTGTGTGTCATCGGCGTATGCGTGAACATTAGGGAGATGGGATTCAACAACAATATCAACTGAGTTGATAATGTGAATTGGCCACCCTAAAGAGATTCGACAGCTTTCGAATCTCTTTACGGTGGCCAATTCGATTCACATTATCAACTCAATTGATAAAACCAAATTATCTTGTTATCGAACAGTTTGTTATTTCACGGTTTGTTATTCGCGGACAGTTCAATAAGCCAATCACATTCAAGCTTGTACTTTAAATCAACCAAAACCTACAACGTTAACCTGGGTTTCAATCACCAATAATATTACGCCTCCTTGGTCAGTCTTTTAATGCAAATTTTCCCTTTCTCTTATAACTTGGCTTTTCGTTTTTTCCGTTAAATTGTAATTTTATGATTAATTGGTAATAAGACCTCGTGTCGTCCAATTCGCTCTGTGATGTTACTCGTGATAAACAAATCGAACTCCCGCTGCGAGGTCGTCCGAGTTTGTTTTCACTCGTATTTTTAGAGACCGAATTGGAGTCTACTCCGTCCTATTACCATTACTTATCAAAAACACTTCAGAAATAGCAGGTCTTTTGACTGTCAAATCCATCGGTTGGTCTTTAACAGGTGTTTTCCAAGTTCTCGATTGTCACTCTTTTCAGCTGGTGCCCAATCACCCTCGATCAGTTATTTCTACAGCGATTCCGTTTTTATTGTTATTATTATACATTGAACTCTCTAACTCTTTTCTGATTGGCCGAAAGCGTACAGTGAATTTTTGAAATCAGCGCCCGTGACGCATAACTGCAGATTATACAATAATCATGTCAAGGACACTCAAGTTCACGGGTAATCATGTCATGTATGACCGCAGTGCATGATTTCTTTGGGTAATCATGTCAACTTCGCGCGATTCGCGTTGCTTGCCGTCAGTGAAGAAGCAGAAACATGATTTCCCAGTTTTTGCGTTCAATGTATAATAAAACAATTATTAGATTCGGTGTTTCTGATATCCAGAATAATCAACGTCTCGGTAAGGGTTATCAGCCTCAGTCTTCGGCTTCGGCTGATAACCCTTTCATACAAATCGTTCTAATTTTGTGGCTCTGCTGGTTTGTCAAGGCAACAACATGAAACAACCTTCAAGCTATGCTCACGCGCAGTCAATAACAACATCCCACAAGGATCGCAGTCTCTAATCCAAACGATATAAATACCTACGCTTCTATCACATTAGATTCTAGGTCCGGACGATTGAGGGTTATCAATTTAGAATTGTTTCAAAACAAGTCTGGTTTGTTCCTACCCCTCATCCACTCGCTTGACCTTACTTTTACTATCAAATATAGTTTTACATATTTTTTAAATAATAAATGATAAACTAGAAGCCAAGAGCAGGTAATTTTTTATTTAGAACTTTAAGTCTACACATTCTATCAAAATTTAAAACAGATTCTCACGTCCCAATACTCGGAGGACTTGATAACAAAAGTTTTCTGATTGATGTCCTAGAAAGGAAACGAAAGCGTTTTCCAATTATAGAGATTCGATTTATGTCCACTCATGCGTATGGAATCAAACGCGAAAGTAGTTTTCCTCCTGAATTCTATAAAAAATATATTTTTATCCTCTCTCAACTTCGCGAGTCCTAGTGCTGTGAAGAGTATTAACTGAGAATTTCGCATCAAATAACTCATCCGCAACTTCTTTTCATGAGCAAACCTGATTAATTTAACACTCGTAATTTTGTAGAAAGGAAAATAGATATCACGCTCGAGGTAATGATGTTGCATTTTCTAAGGCCTGGTTTAAACGTCGCATTTTACATGCGCCGAATCAAATACTAATTTTAGTCGAGTCGAATGAATACGTTCGGCTGATTTGATTTAAACGTCGCATTGTTTTGACGAATAAAAAAGCTGAGCGCGAGTGACGTGTTTTAAATTCCCATTCGAGCAAACATAAATTATTTTCCATTGGAAAGTGAAGTGCTGCGAGTGAAATTAGCTGATCTTGTTACCCTTCACAATGCACTCCTCATGTATCATTACCACTATAATCTTCATCCATCTTCATTTGAAATTTTTTTTCCAACAGTAGCATCTATACACTCATACAATACCAGACTTGCTTCTAAATCAACCTATTACATCAATACCATCAAAACAAACTATGGTAAATTCAACATTCGCTTTGCAGCTGTAAAAGTTTGGAATAACCTTGACGAAAACATTAAACACCTCCCCTTAAAACGTTTAAAAACAAAGTTAAGTCAAACATCTTACAGTCCTACTTTGCATGAGTTTTCAACAGGTATTTGTTCGTTTATTATTTATTTATTTATTTATTTATTTATTTACTTTCTTATTTATCTATTTATTTACTTATTTATTTCTTCTTTTGTGTCTTTTTTTATTGTAATTGATTCCTTTGCTCAAGCTTTAGTGCCAACCCACCTCCTATATTTAAACAGTACTTAGTTTTATTCAGCTCGATTAGCTTTTGAGTTATCCTAGGTAAACGTTACCTTTTTCGTGTATTAATATATCGTATTGTAAACATTTTTAACTTTTATTTTGGTAGTAAGGCTGGTTGTTGTTGTTGTTGTTGTTGTTGAAGGTTATGTGGAACACGTTAACATTCAGGAAGTATTGTAGAGGGATGAGTCAGCATGAGCTACTAGATTAGAGTATTTTGCCAAAAGCTAATAAGGTTAAAAACTTTTCTGTTTTAAAACACGTACTGAGATCGACACAATAAACTGTTCACTCATGTTCACGGCCGCTGACCGAGATCGCATCACATCACGATTAATCTATAACAACAAGATATTTTGTGCCACGCTGTTTTGACTTGTTGGATGTTTAAATGCTCATTGAAAATCGTTTTACGTTGCAGCGGTTATCAATCACACGCGACCTTCAGCGCAAAAAAAGTCTAGACAAAACCAAAGTTTTGGTATAGCCTCCTACGCAGACGTTCTTAGGCTTGTCACGCGTTCCTCTCCACGTGGGGAGGAACGCGTGACAAGCTTAAGAACGTGTGCGTGGGAGGTTAAAGTTTTGGTAGACGTCAATCATCTCCGCCTATTCGACTGACTCGCTTCAGATTTAAATATGTCGCATTTTTAAACTGATTTAGACGTCGCATTTTACACACACTTAATTTGGCAATTCGACTCGGCGCATGTAAAATGCGACTTTTAAACCGGATCAACAGCTCAAAAACAAACTTTTGATCACTGAGTCTCAAAGACATCGCTCTCCCCTGGCTAAACAGAAATGGCCGAGGAACAACACGCAACGGTTTCTTTTCGAAAGGTTGAGTTACGCTTTTTTCGACGGTCAAAGGTTTTGGAAGAGACAAACAGTTTATGTCGCCAGAAGGTCATTCAGACTGTTCCGTGTGCTCAAGTTATTCTATTTATGAGTTAAAGAGCGTATGCAAATTTTGTAGTTTCTGTCGCTTTCGAGATCAAGCAAGACCATAGTTAATGGCAAGACAAAGCAGGATACCAATAACTAATGAAGTAAGAGAATTAATTGTACTTCTTAACAATATGGGTAATTGTTTTCACCACAAGCATTAAAAAACACACAGCTTTTCAAAAATGTTATTGTAAAAGTATTTTTATAAACATAGAATATAAATTCATTTTCAGTGTAACACGATGGCGTCTTTTAATCTGTTTTTTGTTCAAACAAAAAAAAAGGAAAAATATCACCAAGTCTTTCTTATTTTAGGTTTTTTGAGGCTATACAATTATATTGAGCAGGTCTCCAAACGTTTTTGGGAGCACTTGAAAACAACAACAGAAACAGGTGTCTTCAGAAAGCGAAGCCAAGATTATTGGAGCATGCGCAGGTGTCATGTACCCCACAGTCTCCCACAAGGAAGGCATTTAGCTGTGTTAATGATATAAATATTTTAGGTAATCGAGGCATAAGTTGAGGTCCGGACGGTAGAGGGTTATCAACCTGTCAAATTGAACCACCCCTCTTCCACTCACTTGACCTCATTCTTTTGCCAACGCTTCTCTCAACGAAAATTGTTTAAGTAACAGTCCATGTAAGAAGGAGGCAACCACGCGGCAAGGAATGCAGAAAGGTGCTAACTTTTGCACAACATTGCTATTGTTCTATCATACTTCTGATTGGCTCAATCAGCAAAACTTACCAAAACTTCAGGTAGCAGCATATTTATTTATCTTTTATTGATCAACTATTTTCATTTGAACAAAATCTCTTCTGAATCAAAATATCACAGTAATCCTATGTGGGGAACATTGAAAAATTTGAGGCTTTTATTGTCTTTGTTTAAGACTGTTGTGATTGGTTGAAATGTTTACACACAAAGAAAACTACCCTTCAGAATGGAGTTTAAATACATTTTATTTCATAAATTTGCTTTCCATCAGTTGATAAATTCTTGGTCTGAAAACACAACCGTTTCAACGTGGGGAAAGCTTATTGCCGCAGAACAATAGAAAATGGTACAGTTTTTACCTGGATCATTACTTAATTTCTGAGACCAGTTCTCTTCTGTATGTTTTTCAACAGCTATTGAATGGAGCCGCTCTTTCAATTTCAGATCAACAGAATTTTGATAACAAACTTTAATCAAGTTGAACTAGCCATCTAAAGAAACCTTCAGTTATCGGTTGTAGATAAAATTTTCAAAACTCTGACCGACTGATGCCATAAATAGAATACCATGAAACTTAAGTGCTGTTCAGTTAAGAACATCAGTTCATCGATGGAATATTTCACGCTTCGTGCGTTTCTAACTGAATACAGATTCCGTCATATGACATCATATTATGTAGCAAAGACAATTGAAGCTTTGGAGAAACCATACTAGACAATACACTAGTTTGGACTGTTTTTTTAGAACTAGAAAATAGAAAATATGTTCCTTTGCACGTTCATGTGATAATTCCTGGAGTAAGACCGGAGGCCGAATCAACTATTACCTTAACTTCTTTGTCTACCTTTTAACCTATAACAGCAACCGTGTCATGACAATCCTCGTTTTCGTTTATCGGCGCAATCGATGGATCGTATCCCACGCGAACCTCGTTCCCAGGGCTATTTCCTTGGCTTGGGGGCGGGGCGGGAAAAGGCCCTAGCATCGGCTGGTCATGTGCCCACCTTACACCCTGAAATCCTGGGTGTAATAAATTAGCGAGTTTGCATAATCAAAAGTGCCAAAATCGAGATTGCAGAGAAAATGTTTGCGCTTTACGACTTGGATCGGCTTTTAAACGTTGAAACTTTGCGTCGTTTTGTTCAGTTAAAGCCACTTCAAGTGAAATGTTTTGAATATTTACTGAAAGGAAAAGACATTGTTGTCGTTCTACCGACTGGCGTTGCAAATCTCTGCTGTTTCAGCGTCTACCGGATTTCTTGCCTGTCAAGGCGGACAATAATATTTTGTAAAATACACGAATTCTACGGTTCGTGACATTTATACATTTGCCGTTTTCTGTTCGGTCACTGGCCCTGGGTACGAGGTTGATCCTACGCATGCGCAGTTTAAAGTACGTCCCACAAGTAGGTGATGACACGACATAAATATGCAACCTAAGCCAACTAAGTTGGGAGATCCACACGGTTGGCCATTTTGAGTCCCAGGAGAACATAAAGCTTTGTTTTGGCCCGTTCAGCCTCGCACTGAATAAGAGGTCAGACGGGCAAAATCTTTTGTTTCAGCATTGGTTTATAAAGGTGTATAGTAATCCCATTTCTTGAAACTCACCTCTTCCTGATGAATTTTACCGGTTAAGTAATTCACAACACGAGTACCCTGGATATAATTTCGCGCTCTTTTCTGGACGTAACTAGTGTAACTTTTTTTCCCATAATAACTATGTAGGGATCTATTATTCCGCTATGCAGCCATTTTCTAGTTTCTGAATCATACCGATTGCATAAGACGCACGCGAACATGATGACTAAAACAAAACACGGCCACGGCGATTAGAATGGATCAACCTATCACTGGTAATTTTCTCGAAAAGGAAATCAAAACAAGACCACTTGAGGCAATGATGATGACTAATTTTTCTGATTCATCAAAACAATTTAAACGCAAACTGATGATCAAGTCACAAAGACATCGCTTACCCCTGGGAAAAACAGAAATGGCCGAAGAACAACACGCACCGGATTCTACAATGATTGGACCAGGTCGAATTATACCAACAACATTTTTGCCCGTCAAACTTTGTGGAAGAGACGAACAGATTATGACACCAGAAGGTCATTCACTGCCCTTGAGCTAAAATTACTCCATGCTTTGAATGAGATTACGAGTGCATGCAAACTTAGTGGTTTTTCTCGTTTACGAAATGAAGACGAAACACGATACCAATAACCAGTGCGAAGCAAGAGAATAATCCAATTCGATCTCGATTATTGTCAAGCACTTTATCATGAGCCTCTGGCTCGGGTGATCGCCCAAGCACTCCCTGTGTTTGACATTAAATTGGCATTTCCTTTTTTTTTTTACTTCTTAACAATAGGTCATTGTATTAACCACAAACAAATGAGATGTGATTCGTTTGGTTAGCTTTCTTTTTTTCAAATTTTCATAGATAATTTAGTCGTGGAGAATATTCTTAGTATGGGAATTTAGTTTCTCCCAACTATTCTCCGGTCATGCGTTTTTATTTATTTTTATTTTTTTCTCGAATTTTATTTCTATTGTACATACATTACCATGACAAAGCATTATTAAACTTAAACTTAAACTAAACTAAACAAAAAACACACAACTCGTCAAAAATGAACCAGGCATTCACTTTCCAATGTAACACGATACCGTCTATTCATCTGTTTATCGTTCAAAAATATATTACTATCTTTATTTAGTTAGCTTTGTGTTATTTCACGTTTCTTGAAGCCAAATAGGTATATTGAGTAGGTCTCTGCAAACGATTTTGAAACAGGTGCCTTTAAAAAGAAGCCACGATATACACCGAATGCAAATATGGCGGACCACTCGGCCAGCGCCCGGGACGAGTCGAATGAAAGCGAGGCTAGTTGGGTTTTGATGTTTTGTTTTGACAATGCTTTAACCACAAAGTCTTGCTTCGTTGCCGATCGTTTTTGTGTTCCTGAATGCCATCGCAACAAAGTGGAATCTTCCACAGCAGAGAAAGTGTTCCTTTTTTCAGTTTTCTCGTTCGCCTCTGAGGGGAAACCAAAGAGACGGGGGCAAGGAGTTCACATTTGCCGAAGGAACTGTTTAATTTCAGGTTGGAATCGATCATAGAAAATGTGTAAGCGATCGCATTTAGCTCCAAGTTGTTCTCATTTGGCTCAATGCTTTCACTGGTTTCAGCGACGGGGCAGTTGAAGTTCATTCGCTTGGTTTTAATATTGCACCCTAGTATTTATGTTTACTTCGTGCGATTCCGTGCATGCGAGTGGGCGCGAACGCAAATAACTTCTTCCTTTGAGACAGAGGATATCATTCAAGGAGTGCTTTTCTTTAACTTGGGGAGGGTATTGGCCATGAAAACCGTGTTGGAACACCACTAGACACCACATAAGCTCGTCATTTAAACGATTTTTCTAATATCTTCTATCCTGAAACTTAGCAAACAAACTTTAGTTCCCGCGGCGATCGTGAACTCCTTTTCTCCGTCTCAACGAATTGCATTGATCCACTATTTTCCCTAAGAGGTGAACGGTGGAAGATTTCTATCCCCTCTCGTCGCATTCAGAAACACAGCAACTCGTAGGCATAGTGAAATAAAACAACAGATCGACCACAAAGCAAGAGTTTTCTGGAGAAGCATTTTCAAAACAAAACATCAAAGCCCAACTAACCTCGTTTTCATGTAGCTCGTCCCGGGCGACGACGGAGTGGTCCGCCATATTTGCATTCGGTGTATAAGTATATATAATAAAATATTATTTAGGCATGGGAATTGTTTATGTATCCTACAGTCTCCTACAAAAAAGGCATTTGCCTGTGTAAAAGATATATTTATGTTAGTTTATTGGCGATGATAGTCGAGGTCCGGACATACCCTTTACCAATCGCTTTTTGAATTATCATTCCCCGAAGAACAATGGCTTTATACGCATGTCATGGAAAATTAAATAGGTTTTCAAGTTGATTACACAATCTCGACCATGACCAGACCTCGCTTTTTTTAATGGAGCATAATTAAAAGAGAGAGACCAAAAGAAAATGTGTCAACTGTATCTCAATCAAGTTTGTGATCTTCCACATTGCGAAATATGCTAATTAAGCTTATCAAATCTGTCAATTTTAAAGAAGCATATATTGCAAACCATTTAGTGCATTTAACCGAAACTTTTGCAGTCATCTTGTTTGTTAAATGTCGTTGTTTCAGATGTGACTACTAAAAAGGGATTAGCTGGTGTTCTCTTTATTGAATTAACAAAAATAATTAAATTTTCTAGGTTAAATGTAACCAAAAATGTAAATTTATGACGTCACAAATCTATAAGGGTTCTTCTGTCAATCAAAAGCAGATCTGAAATGCAAAAAGGATTTGGTACTCTTAAAAACCATATATAGTTTGCCAAGCTTTCTATTATTTGTTCCGCTTCCATATCAGTGACAACTTGCCACTGTAGGAAAGCCCTCAAAAAAAGAAATATTAAAGATTAATTAAACAAAAGGGCTTGCTGGAAACCATTTCTTTCCTTACACTATGTTGATGTCTTTGAGTTGTGCAACCTTTTCGTACGAGCGTGTGAACTGGGACTGAGGGTTAGTCACATGATATAGCGGCCTCGACCTCGATATATCGATCGAAAAAGTTGAATTCTGTTACGTATCGTACGCGAAAGAGTAACATGTGGCAGAATCTGGGCTAAAGAACTCTGTTTTGGTGGTCAAAGGACATCATGAAGTCTGGAGATCGGTCATTTGACGTGCAGCATTCGAAGAACAGAATGTATGCAGAATCGTGACCCTCCAAGAGCGCTTTTAAGTGCTACTCGATGCAAACTTGGTTGGCCAGTGCTAGTCAAGCCAAAACAGAGCAAGCCTAAAAACAGGTCAGTTCCGCGGTACAAGCAATGTAATTTGGAGAATTACAGGCCAAGCTCTAGGCACCGCGCCGATAAAAGAGTGGAGATTTTGAGCTGCTTTTAGACTTGTAAAAATATTGTGATTTGGCGGGAAGAGGTATTCCGTGTTGGTTCATTGAAATTACCCACAATGCATTGCAAGGTGCAACTGCTGTGAGCCATGAGCTGTTAAGATAAAGCCGAGACTACAGTATATTAAAGGAAAAGAATGATTCCTTAAGTCGGTATTTCGGAAAGCTGTCGAATGGAAAGAGATGATAAACAATGTAATATGTGGTGACATTACACAAGCTCGCGACCAACAAAATCTGGATGCAGTAAAATCCTGCACTGTGAAATTCTTGATGACTATTAAGTTGAAAATAGCCTAGCCGAAGAACGTATTCCTGTTGGTAAAACAACAAGAGGAAAATAAGACTATTAGTGGATTCGAACCTACGTGACAGGACTATCGTAATGAAAATATATCAGAACGTGGACTGGACTTGGAAACTCGAATGATTGCTTTCCTGCCTCTTTTCTGCCGCGAATATTAAACTTGTGCCTTCTAATGTCAATTTTAACAGTTTATTGCCTATTGCCAGTGTCCTTCGATTATTCTGGTGGTGAAATGTCTGTCACTCGTTTTCTGTTTGCGGACAAATTACGCAAATATGCTGAGAAATAGCCTGCGAACGCAGACGTATTTCCGGCTGTCGGTTGTCTCCGCCGAAAACCAGTGACAGCCGGAAATACGTCTGCGTTCGCAGGCTAGCTGAGAAGCTGTCACAATTAGTCATTTTAAAAGGCCCCTCCAAGACCCTCGGCACTGGACAAAATTGGCTCGTGAAATGCTTTTCTTTCTGCAACAAAACATGTCTACAGAGTATTTTTCAAGACAAAACTTATCTTCCATCACATCATTTGCTCAAAAAAATATCTCCAGCTACACATCACATATTTGATGGTTATGACGTCATAAAACGCATTTTCCCTGTGCACAAATGTGCAACAAAGTATTTTGTAGCTTACAACTGGTCACGTGACCCGGCAAAGTAGTGCAAAAGCTACATTGGTATTTCTAATGCACCTGCATTATTGCACCAACATAAATGTCTGCGAAACTAACACAATTTTGCGTTCCAAAATGAGCAAGCATGTGATTCTTGTGTTGTAGTTGTTAAACCATCTTTTATTTATGCCCTTTATTCAAACTACAATCTTTTCTCCTCTTCATTCTGTCTCTCTTCGTATCACAAAAATAGCACCTTTTACTACCATTTAAGAGTAAACGAAAAAATATCCCGTTGATTTCACAGCAAATTAAATACCCTAAAACAGTATCTTTTGTAAGAAACAATATTCTCTGGTTGTTTGTTTCAATGAAATCTAAATCAGAGATTTCCATTTCTCAAGCCTAAAGCAAACATGAATCACTTTTCTCACACAAAATTCTCTAATGTCGCCTTAACAAAGAAAAACCCAAAGCCTATTCGTATAGCCTTCAATCTCAAAAAGTCTTTTTACACAATAAAAATTAACCTTAATCCTAGACCTAACCCTAACACTAACACTAAACCCTAATTCCAAACCTGGCCCATGCACCAAACACTTAAGTTCGGGTTAATTGAAACCCTAAACCTAACACTTGCGCTAGGGTAAATCCAAACCCTAACCCACACCCGCTGGGTTTTCTTCAATAAATAACTCTTGTGTTATTTATGGTTTGGGAAAAACTTTACGCTAACGTCTAGGGTTAGAGTGAGACTTGAGGTAAGGATTTCAAGGTTTTAAAACTTTGCTTCCAGCCAAAAAGATCCAACCGAAATATAAGAGAAAGCGTTTCACCTTTTTTCAAATAAATGGTTTGCCTACCATTAATTTTGTCCAAAAACAGAGTACTTCCAGTAAATTCAGACGCTTTAAGTCTAAAACCCTAATGATCCCCTTAAATACACAGAGAAAAAAAAGGTTTTCAACGCAAACATTCAATTTGAGAAACAGAAAGACTCAAAAGCCTGAAAAATACCAAAATACACTTCGAAATGATTTGCATAATATAATTTATCAAACATGATTCTTTAACCACCCCTCTTCCACTCACTTGACCTCTCCTTTTCTTCATTCTTTTTCAACTCAGGAATTCCACAAGTTGATTGTTTCTCAACACGAAGCCTCTATTGTAACTTCACGCTTTCTTTCTGGAGGTAACTCGTCTAATTTTTGTCCTCTAACAACTACGTATCAAAGTTGGGAAATTTCTCTTTTGACTACCGCCTGGGCTACTTTTTGACATACAAAGGACACCATTTTTACGGCAATCTTTGTTTCTTGTTCTTGGCGTCATCGGGCACGGGTCTTCTACGCACGTGCAGATAAAACTAAGTCCCACAAGGAGTGCGAATCGTGACCCGAGCAACATAAACATCCAACCTTGGCCAACTTAAACTCGAGGTCCGGACGGTT
>JAHPZR010032606.1:0-32633 GCA_019787425.1 Platygyra sinensis | reverse complement strand
TTTTGCAAATTTGTGTCCAGCGATGTTTTTGTTTCACTAGACGCGCGACTAACAAAACCTTATCTGAATTATTGAAATAGTTTCATGTAAAACAGGCAGTTTAGAAAGCTTTACCAGTGATCAGGCGGGGCTTTTTTATGAGTGCGAAATGCGACGGTAAGGGACTGGAAATCGCAGGTTAGAAAAATTTGTGCTCAATCAGCGAGTTATCTGTGGTCAAGTAATTTTTCCGTGCTCACTTACTCTTTGTCTTAAAAGTGATTTTTCGCGGGGGCTCCTTAAAGATAATGAACAGCGCGAAAAAATGGGCTAATCGTTTAGGGTCATAGCACTCTTAGTCTTCTTTTTTACGAAAAAGAGAAGAAGAATTAAGCCATTTTAAAACATCGGCTGCAAAGGAGATCGTAAAATTGATAGTCTGAAATATTATGTTAAAAGTGTTGCTCAAAGAACGAGCATGTGCTAATATTCCCGCGGGAAGTTTAAAATAGGTAGCATGTATTCTCGTGGGAGTCTCCAAAGGACAAATTTCGATCGAGAGCACACTACGATGCTGAGCGGACGTTTTTGAAATTCGCGTTTTGCGACTTCTTCAACATGTTCAAAACTTTGAAATCCCTTGAAAATAAGGAATGTCAAATAAAAATATCTCTATGGTGAAAAAAGAACTCTAGCAATCACCTGAGCAAGAGTGAAGAGAAATCACGTATCAAAGTTCGCTGAGACCGACTTTTCATGCAAGCGGTATCCAAGCAATTGCAAGATGCTAACACAGTCATATTTTCACGGCAAATTTGCGACTTCTTCTGAAAGCGCCTGAGCAAAGCGAGAACTATACACTGTTCAATTGACCTTTCTTCTTTAAAAGCCGTATGGTAAAAGTAGCTTTTGAAAGACAGTTTATCCGTAAACGAGTAGAACATAACTCCTCTTCAACATTTTCAACATTTTCAGCCTTTCTTTCTCTATTGTTTGACCATCGTTTTCTAATTAGCTTTCAAATTTAGCACTGGAGTCTCAATGAAAGTCTCGGATATGTCGCTGAATTCTGGTCGATGGATGGTGCTCTGGTCCTTGAGGAAGACATTTTCCACAGGAGGTTTTGGAGATAACGGACAAATTGTCGATTGAATTTGATCGGATTGAAATCATTTTCAAGATTTCCGGGTTTACCTCGGTATAAAAACTTGTGAAGTTTTTCTTTGTTTTGTAGCTATTGTTAGGGTTATAGCGTCTATTATACTTGGTGAGTGTTATAGGTTCTTCCACCGAGGATGAGCCAGATTTCCACACTGCGCGCATGTTGATGACATTAGCACATGGCAGTAATTTCATTCAGTATAACACTAATATCATTATTCAGTATAACACTTTGACAAAGAATTAACTCCTGCGCCTGTTGTTAAAGACTTAGGTGTTCTTCTCGACACATGCCTCAGTTACAACGAACATATCACTAAGACTGCTTCGAATTGTCTTTTTAAATTGCAACAAATTAACAGAATCAAGCATCTTCTGGATAGGAAATCGCTTTTGTTAGTCATAAATTTCTTTGTCTTAAACTGTTAACTCTTCCTCAAGTCCTGCTGATAGCTCAGGAAAACATTCTTGAGGTGCTAGAGAACACAGGAAATTTAGTAGTCTTGTTCAGAGAGATTCTGGCCCCCCTCAAACAGCGGAAATTTCGAGTTAAAGTTTCAGCAAGTTTTGATTATACAGTTTCATTGGCAATGATCGTGTTCTTATAATCACTGAATTTACTTCCTGACCAGTAAATAAGAAATAAGTTAATTACGTTATCTAGTACCACTGAATTGACGGCACTGCAAGACTATAATTAAACACGGCAAAAAAGGTGGCGTTTACCGTGAAGAAAACGCGCGGTGAATTTATGCAAAACGTGGCATTTGCTTACATTTACTGGTGTTCACCGATCGGAAAATCCAAGGTTTTCCAATTGTTTTGCTGTCGGTGAATTCGAGTATTCGTTCCATTATCCGGTATTTTCCCATTACGGTGAACGTCGGAAAACGCATGTTTTCTGGAATTTGCCGGTCTGTTAACACTTGGTGAATGTCTTGTTTGCCTGTGTTCACCGATGTTTTCCCGGTGTAAAACTTCACGTTCACCCGCGGTTTACAGTTGAAAACCGGCATTTTATATCTCCTTATACATGGCATTTCATTGAGTGAAACGAGGTGTTCAATAGAAGCCGTTTTCTAATGCGGGAAAATTGATTGTGAATGTGTAGTTTTGCGTTAACCTTTAACACTTATACACCCCCCCTGAGGTGTAGTGAGGACGATGATGATGATGATTTAACGTGTACACCCACAAAACGTCGGACAAACAATACATTTACCCGCTCGGAAAAACTACGGTGAAGACATGAAAACGGGGTGTTAAATGGAAGTTTTCTAATGCAGGAAAACTGCTAGTGAAAGTGTAGTTTTCCTGGTGTTAACCGTCAACATGTACACCCAGAAAACGTCGGACAAACAACACATTTGCCTGGTCGGGAAAACTACGGTGAAGGCATATGAAAACAAGGTGTTAAATCGAAGTTTTCCCAATGCGGGAAAATTGCTAGTGAACGTGTAGTTTACCTGGTGTTAACCGTCAGTATTTAGACTTGGAAAACCTCCTGCAAACTCTGCATTAATCCGCTCGGGAAAACGAAAGAAAACGCAATGGAAAACAATGTGTTCACCGGCGTTTTTCAAGAGCATGAAAACAATGAATTAGCATCATGTTTTCTTGGCGTTCACTCAAGGAAAACGCCGAATTAACAGAACGTTTTCCGATATTAGAAAACGGACGGTTAATCCAGGATTTATCTGGTATTCACCGTTTGGGAAAATTAACGGTAAACGAGGGTTTTCTTGCCGTGAAACGTAACAACTCAACAAACTGCTTTGACTCCTTTTCAGATTGTGCACAAAGTTATTTTTCAAGACATGCTGGCAAAGGGTAATGAAGGAGGCCTTAATTCTTTGGAACAGGTTTGAATTAAATCTATCCAACTATTTCTCAGTTTAAATAAGTAAACAGAATAGTTCATTTTACAATTCAGTGCTGTAGTCTGGCTTCCGCCACTACATAAGCACAATCACAAAAAATAAGAATAACGTTAGTGAGGACAGCTACAACACTAGCACTTGAACATGAGCTCTAGCAGAAGGGAAAATGTTTTCCTTTTGTGTTTGTGCTTATATATGTGAATGTTAAGTGAGAATGCGCTGCTGTAAGCATAAGCATAAGCGTAAGTCCGCCATTTTGTTTGAACGCAAGTGTTGAAGAGGTATGAAACCGAAAATAAGGCAAATATCCATTCTGCGCAAGCGTACGTGCTTATGCTTGTGTTCTGGCTGTCCTCACTACCATTATGCTCATGTCTGTGCTTCTGCTTATGGCGGAGTGAAAACCAGGAAATCCTCACCCTAAAATTAAAACAAGATTCTAAGTGGCGTTCCGCAAACGGCCTGTGATTTTCTCTGTACCATAGTGTTCACTAACTCGGCATGTTTATAACAAGGTTTGCTTTGATTTACCTTTCATAGGTCAAGAAAATTTATCTCCATCCTGACATGTTTAGTATTGAAAATGGTTTGCTCACGCCCACCTTCAAAGCCAAACGGCCAGAGATACTACGCACATTTAAAGACAAAATTGAACGTCTTTACGAAGAAGTGGAAATGGAACTAGCTGAGAAAGCAAAGCAAGGATGAGTCATATATGACTTTTATCAAAATCCCAAACATAGCATGGCAAGATGTAAATAACATACTCCATTAGCTGATGGCATACAGGTAGCTCAGCCAATCAGATTGCAGCACTTGCATTATAGCTCTTAACCAGGTCTTAAAGTATACTAGTAGAATTCTTCTAAGATCGCTGACAGACGACGATCGCGCGGGTAATGCTCTTGAAACTCAAAGTTAGTTTAATTTTAGGCTTAAAAAGTACACAAAATTGTAGGTTTTCTGTTGAAATCCTTTAGTGTGTGTTCTTAACCATTAGACTAGTTGATGGTCGACTCGGCTATGTTACGCTTCGGTGACTATTCCCTCAATTAGAAAACTCGGACCCATAGTCTGATTGTCACATGATACTGATCAGTAGGTTTCATGCAGGGAAAAAAGGTAGATTAGTCAACTTATACCGACTTAGAGCATACTAAAAGGCGGTACTTGTATTCAACGCTCTAGTCACTTATCCACAGTAGCTAAGATTAAGGTTTGAAAAAACATCATTATCATTATTACTATTGTTGTTATCAATGTTGTCTGCTTAAAGTATTTATTATCAATCATAATCCACCAAACAGTTTTCGCTCTCGCGCGATTGGTCTAAACACGTCACGTGACCGAATATTTCGAAGCTAAAACTGGGTAATATCAGAGGATATGCCCAGTTTTCAAAACGGTGCCTATTGCGAAAAATGTTTGAAGGATAATAAACATAAAAGCCTACATTTGGTGCAAACATATGCTCAGATATTGCCCTTGGACATTATCTGTTCCTCAAAGCTCACAGCATTCCCCCTCGGAACAGATAATGTCCGCGGACAAATATCCAAGCATATGTTTGCGCCAAATGGAGACTATTGATTATTTATTCTTAATTTGAATTTTCAAAATATTTATCACAGTGTCTTGTATTTAAGAAGTCTGAAAATGTGACTAATCTAGCTTTAGATAGACTGGCTGTCTAACAAGATCAAAAATATACAATAAAATACAACCACCAGGGACCGGTTAAAAAGTTGATTAACACTGTAAGTGTTGGATAGAGGACTGCCTCGTTAACTCATAAACAACTAGTATTATTTTGTAATTGTTTTGTTATTTTTTTTGTTTGTTTTGTTATTTTTGTTATGCTTCCTCGTGTTCCCCTTTTAGTTTCCTTTTCTTTTTTGTTTATATGTTTGTGTTTTTTGCTTTGTTTTGTCATGTCATGTTTTATTATTTTCATTATGTTTTGTTGTGTTTTTCTTTTTCTTTTGTCTTTGGTTTTTGTTTTGTTTCGTCCCCACTCCTCTCTCTTCAAGCTGGTATTGATCCAATGATTACCGTTTCAAAACCTTTGAAGGGCCAGTCCCCAAGTCTTAAAGCTTAGATCTGCATCATCTATTCACTGTGTACTATACGAGAAAAAATGTAATACGTTATGACCAATCAAAAAATTGTTTAACGCATTTACTCTGGAGTACTCTTTTACGGTTCCATTTTGTCAGATGGCAGGGGGGGGGGGGGGGGTGGTGCTCATGTTGTAATAAAACCGTCATTTTGAGGCTTAGAACTACACTGTACTTTTCAAAAAATACACGATATAAAATTCCTGTCCATTCTATTGAAAAACAAGAACTCGAAGAGGGTCGTGCAGGGGAAACTGATTGAGCGACAGTTAGAATTTAACAATATTGGCTTGTTGGATGTAGCTTGCATTTGCATTTGTATTTGTAAATAGGTACTGAAAAAACCTTTTTGGAGTGTTTTATAAAGTTTATTATTATTATTATTATTATTATTTATTGTTGTTGTTGTTGTTATTGTTATTATTGTTTCCCGGTGATAGCATTGACTCGTTATTTGTAGAGATTTTGGATGGTGGCATGTCTAGTATTGATAAGTATGTAAGTCACTGTGGAGACAGTGAGATGACACTGTAACACTAACCCCCCTTTACCATCCCCCTTCAATCTACTCCTAACTGGAAATGGCCTGTTTGGTTGTTCTAAGGTCTTAATTCTCATTACCTTTGAATCACAGGTAGATACAAGGAGGCAGTTGAAGACCTTAGACAAGCCCTCAGGATTGATGCAAACTTTGAGGATGCAGAACATAACCTACGCCAGGCATTACAAGATTGGAAATCTCCCTAATCTCTATTTTTTATAATGAGGCTGCATATTTTAGATATATGGCTGGCTTGCAGGATTATCTAAACTTCTTCTTTGCGTATATCATTCATCACGTCACTTACAGACATCTTATATCTGATGCATGCAAGAACTTTAAATGGGCTACAGGGCCCATCTCTGGAAGACAATAAAATATTTTTTTCACAAAGTAAGAAATATTTTTTATTTCAGATCCTCAAATAGGTAGATTTGAAACATTTTAGGTGATATTTTTAAAGGCAGTGGAGGATCTCTTTGACCTCACTTTGGGTTAATAAGTGGTTGGTACACAGTAAGTGACTTTGCTTGTAATCTAACAGCAGTGCATTGAATCACTCACACTGAAAATGAATTGCAACAAGCAAAATAAAGTTAATTTACCTTCTGAGTTGGTTGATTCACTGAGATTTTATATTTTGTTTTTGTTGGAGGGTGTGGATAGCCTGAATTTCAGCCGTCTCCTCCTCTCGCTAAGTCTCAGGAGAGAGACGTCTGAAGGCACTGGGCGATAATGCTGTCCGGTGACGTCACTACCCGAAAACCTGGTAGTGGTTCTGATTGGTTGCCGTGTTAATTTATTCGCCCGACGCGAATAATTTGAATAATTTTATTGCCAAACTTTGCGCGTTCACTGAAGATGACAGAAGAAAATCGCGAGCTAAAGGACCTAAAGCCACATATCAAGAGTTAAAGCCGTTTCTGGTGTATGCTCGACATTTGGAGTTCAAAACCACTATCCGCAACAGGAAAAGGCAGTTGCAGAATTTCTTAACGGAAGCGATGTATTCATAAACTTGCCTACGGGATATCATAGTCATCATATGGCTCCACTAGTCAGTAGCGATTGAACTTTCAAAGCAGCACAGCCATTTTCCAAACGAAAGTTAGTCGTATGCAAAATTTACCTGAAAAAAAGGCTGAAAACTTGCAGCAGTTCACTCGTAAAAATTATCATTTTACTTTCGATATGTACGGCTAGCACACTAAATACATTGGCATTTAACACTCCTTGAAATCCATAAATGAAGACGTTTGTTGGGTTTTTCAACGGCCATTCTCATGCATGAATGACTCCAAGAGAAAGCAAATCTGCACACGAGCAAACAAATTATTCTGCACGTATTTTCTTGGGGCTACGGGCTGAACATATACTTAAACCTATAAAACTTATAACCTATTACCACAAAATTATAAGTTTCATTAGAAGTTTTGTTCAGTCTGTAGCGAATACGTAAAGAAATAATTTAGTTCGCCGCGTTGTAGTTTTCTTGCTCTCCGACTCGGGGTCAGCCATGCATGCGAATGGCCGTTGAGAAACCCAATTACAATCCGCCCGTCTTCAGTTACAAATTACAAGGAATATTTAATTCCAGTGTATTTAGTGAGCTAACTGAGCATACTGAAAGTAAAATGATAATTTTTACGAGTAGACCGCTGCAAAGTTTAAGACTTTTGTTGTAAATTGTGCATACGGTCGATAAGGAGGCGGAGATGATTGACGTCACCAAAACTTAACGGTTTTGTCTAGACTTGTTTTTGCGCTGAAGGTCGTGTGTGAAATTTCATAAATTACCACATTTCACTCGTGACGTCACCGGACAACATTATCGCCTAGTGCTTTCAGACGTCTCTCTCCCGAGACTTAGCGAGAGGAGGAGACGGCTGAAATTCAGGCTAGGGTGTGGAGGGGGAAGTACAATTTAAGGTACGAAGCTGACAAAAGGTTGCAAAAAAATGCATACCATTACTATTTAAATACCATTAATATTTAAATAAAAATCTCTTTTGAACTGAGTGCAGGGAAAGAAGCTTTGGTTTGTAGAAATGGATGTTTCAAAAAATCAAGCCAATATTCAAAACAAATTTAATGGGATTCCACTGTCTTACATAGAATCTCGGCTGCAGACATTTTGTGTCATTTTATTTCACGAAGGGGACATAATATAATGTCAAGCAGCTAAATCAGTCAATGTGATAAGACAGCACATGGGATCCACTGCTAAGTCCCCCGCCTCTCCCCACACCGTCTTGCCTTCCCGGGAAATGAGCGGTTACCAAGCTCAGTAATTCATTGAACCCATGTTCAACTCCTGGAATTACTTGTCAATTAGGAAGGATATTGAGACCTCTGGAAATCATTTCAAGATGGTAAATGTGACGAAGGGTGTTTTAGTCGAATGGTAAGCTTTCAATGTCTTGTGAAGACGGGTTAATATATCAGAAAGTACGAGTTTTAGTTGAATAAAGGCTGCTAGCTAGCTAAGGTTAGTAGCAAGCTAGAAACTTTCACTCCAGTTAAAGAAATTTTTTGCGATACGATCGCAAGATTTAATCCACAATAACGATTTACTTTTCTCAAGTTATTTTCAACTTTAAATTCTTAATGTTCCTAGGGGGGATTAGATGGAGAAATAACCTAAACTGGTAGTGCTATTAATTACTTACAAGGTGCTGTGACCGTATATATAACCTAGCTAGATCAGTTTAAATCCAAAAATACTGTCAAATTAGTCCCCCATAAAAGTACATTAGAACCCCAGTGAAGAAAGACTCCTAAGAGATCTGTGATAGGGGGGGAAACTCCCTTATTAAAAGTTAAGGGATGGTCGCTGAATATTTTAATTCAACCCTAAAGGAGATCATGGGCATGGCACAAGCTTTACTTGATCCCTGAAAGATACCACTTACAGTCAAAATGCCCAAAGCGTTCTGCCTAAACAATGATTAATGCATTCATTAATCCAGAGCCGCTTCGATTCTTGGCTTCAAATTTTGAAAAGTGAACTGAATTTTGTAATCATCCAACTGTAGCATCCATTCGAATATTGAATGTTGATTGGGCTAATGACAAAGTGTTCCAAATATTGAAAATGTGTGTATCATGCAAGGGAAAACTGGTTGTCAGAAATAGAACAGAGATAGAACATTTTTCATTGCCTATGAAAACCATTTCCCTCCTACTGAATATATTAAAGAAACCACTACACTGACCGTTTCATATGGGAGTGCCCAGACTAAAGCTAGTGATTGCTGTGGATCGAGCGTAGCGAACGAGCAGCAACATAATCAGGATTTTAAAAGAATATGTAAAAGGGAGTATGAATTCTTGAATTCATCACTTTTTACCAGAATGCATTGCATTTAACCAGAGTGCACTGTGCCACTTTTTACCAGAGTGCATTGCGCCACGAACAACACGAGGATGTCGTACCATCTTTTGGCGTGGATTCCAGTGAGAAATTTTGCTCTGATTTACCTGTAAAACGATGTGAAGGAGATCGTGATTGACTTTCACAACTCTTGCTTTTGTTTTTAATGCAATACGTGAAAGTTTGTAATTCTGAATGTTTAATTGTGACACCCTATTTTAAACTTTGTATGTCATTTCTTAGCAGTCTTGCCTCCATGGTCGAATTCTTAAATCAGATGAAGAGAAATCATTGTTACTAAAACTTGTAGAATAATTAAAACAACCGGAAACTGTAGAACACATTATCTATTCCTTTTCATCCTAACATGAATTTAAACTTAGGTTTTAGCATTTTCACACTTCTTGTGATGGATGCGTCTTTGACACTGTCAACACTCTAGAGACATTTTAAGCATACAAGTATAGAATTTATAAGTGAGATTTCTGCTCCTACAATTTCCACATTTATGATTTTCATCTTTTCGATTTTCTGGTAAAGGGGGAGGAGGGGGTACATGTGTATCGCAGGTGTATGTGCTTTATTGTCTCGATCCCTTGTCACACCTCGCGATTGATGCGTCATGATGCATGAAGTTGATGCATACAAGGACATACAAGTTTTGAGTCACATGTAGCCTTGAACTTCATGCCCATACCCAGGGGTTTCAATAAAGTTTGAAGTAGGCAAGCCAGTTTGAGAAGGGTAGGCGACGGTATTGACAAGGGGCCAGAAGGCCCCCTTTGCTAGGGAGGTCTGGGGGCATGCCCCCCCCCCCCCCATAAAAATTTGAAATCTGGAAGCTCTGAAAAACTATTTCTAGCGTTCTGGGCATCAAATTGTGTATAAATATAAGTGCGATTTCTTAGCGCAATGAGGCGTGACCTTGATCTCCAAATTGGGGCAAAAAGTACATGCAAGCCCATCAAAATAAATTTTAATTTTGTTTGAAAGGATCGTTCTTTAATTCAATTTAGGCAGAAAGTAGCTGTCTCTGATCGACGAAGCAGACGCTCTTCGTCGGACGTCGGTGCTTATTGAAACCCCTGCATACCAAACATTACTTTGTAGGTGAATTGTATCAAAGGAAGGCATCGGTAACATCATGGGCTTATCAAGCATACTCAGCCATAACAGGTGTTATGGGTTTTGGCCCTTAATGACAGTCCTGCTTACCAGTAATCATTGTAGATATCTAAATAATTTTTCAAATCTATCATTAAAAGGAGATTTGCTAGTAATTTTTGCCAACTTATTTTCATGTGGTTCTCATGTAGAACATTTGTTTTTATAATGCGTCAGTGGATGAATTTTCTCTGCAATTTAAAGATACAAGAGATATAACACATACCATCGCTGGCTAAATCATGGTCTCTTTGACTTGAAAAAACTCATCTTTTTACAAGACTGTTAAATATGATAAGCACAGGGTTGTGATAAACATGACTGAACATATGACAGTGTGTAATGAGTAAGGTAATGAGCTGAGCTGGGTTGTTCAAAGCCTGATAACTCTAACCCACGATTAGCAAGAATTTTGATTATAATAATCTCAAACTATGCAAAACATACTGTAAGCAGTGAAAAAGATTTTTATAGGAGAGAAATTAATCATTGGTTAACTTTTAATCCTGGGTTAGTGTTAACCATCTTTTGAACAACCCGCCTTGGTGTCCATAGAGTAAGGTTTGACTGTACATGTGGCTATATGACTTAACAGTGATCGTATTTTGCCTTTTTTTGTAGTGATCCTGCAGTGAAGCAGTTTCTTCTTCACCTTGACGAGAAAATAATTTTGGGCAAGAAGTTTGTGATAGATGATCTGGATGAGACACACTTGTTTGTGTCGGCAGAAATTGTTCCTGTCCTACAAGAAAAAGTCTGGGAAATTATGGATAATAATTCCTTCAATACCGCTCAAGTCAACTGAAGATGAACAGATTTACAAGAACCTTTAGTTAGTTTCTGTGCCTTCAATGTCAACCACTTGGTATGTGCCAAGCCGGATGGGACCAATGTTGTGCTCAACAACTTGGGTTTATGAAAAGCGGCAAGGCGTGGGGCATGGTCAATCTATGAAGCGTCATGATACACATCAGTTTGGGACCATTATTACTGTTCTTATTGTACAAACGAAAGGTCTGATATCATGATCATGGTAAATGTGATGGTTCCAGCATCAGATCAGTTAGAGCCGTCAAACATGAATTTGTGAAAGATATGGGGGTGGCAAATGGCAAATGTATGACTTTGCGAGCTGGCGAGACATGTATTCATTTTCTTTGCAAGCCTGAGACATTTTGACTTTTTAAAGAAGCTGCATCGTGATTGGATGGTTTGAAAAATTTTTCAATTTCGGTGTTGGTAATCCATCTCAATCTTCTCCATCCTTAACTATCCTTTTTCCTTTATGGTTTATTATCTATTTAGTGTTTTCTTGTCTTTCTAAAGTATTATTTTCAGGTTTCCTTCAATTTAAAGGTAATTTTGTCGATGGTCAAAACAACTGAAAATACCATGATTTAGCCCCTTTAAATTTGCGAGACTGAGACTATCTGCAACTGGAAATTTGAATACCCTGTATAACACTTAATTTTGATATCCTAGGACAATCTATAGCTCTTTTTCAGTAGCACCAATATGACATGGTGGTACACTCATAGCATTAATCTTTCCTTTGAAATTTGAAAATTGCCTTTTCTTTCAAAATTCAATACTGTATATCAAGGACATCAAGGGACTCTGAAAGCTCCTAAGTCTTGTAAATAATCTAGACCCAGAGAGATGCACATATTTCTAGAAGAACTATTTATCATCCCTAAATATTGTAATGCCTCAATTCTACAATAAAATGCAGATCTAAAAGATATACAGTTCAACAACTCAGCTGAGCACAAATTGCTTATTGCACCATTACTCACTTGACTTATGATAGTTACTAAGAGGGGTACCTGCAGGCAATCTCTTAACACTACAATATGGATCCCCTGTTGCAGTAATTAAGACTAAGCTTGCCTTTAACAATTTTTTAAGATCATTGCCAGTCTTGCCCCTAGACCCAGTGTTTTCAGTCAGCAGTTACTGATCACCTGACACTCCGAACAAAATCAATAACCGGAACTAGTGAATCCTGGTGCCAGTTTGATTTACACATGTGTTTGAGTTTAGTGATGGTTTCTGGACATGTGTTGAGAGATTAGCCTCTGGTCTTGTTTCTTGGATGTGGGAGGCACGGTGGCCTCATGGTTAGTGCGCTCGACTCTGGAGCGAGCGGTCCGGGCTCGAGCCCTGGCCGGGGACATTGTGTTGTGTTTTTGGGCAAGACACTTTACTCTCACGGTGCCTCTCTCTGCCCAGGTGTATAAATGGGTACCGGCGAATTTAATTCTGGGGGTAACCCTGCGATGGACTAGCATCCCATCCAAGGGGGAGTAGAAATAAGCCCAGTCGCTTCATGCTACAGAAACCGGGATAAGCTCCGGCCTGATGGGCAACTAGGCTCAAATGCAGACTTCATCTTTACCTTGATTCTTGGTTCTAATAAAAAGGATCCTGGCCTCTGAACATGAGATTGCAGAGGCGTATTCAGGGGAGGGGTTGAGGGGGTTGCAACCCCCCCCCCCCCCCTTTGAGAATTTTTTTTTGTTATTTTGCTTGATTCTTCATAAAATAATAATAGAATAAAATTGATTTTACGAAGTTATTTCAGGAGGGGAGGGGTATGGCTCTGGACTCCCTCAAGAGATCGCGCCAGATGCAGGGGCCGTCACTCGCCTTCCACACCATTGGTGTTCAAGGTTACTTCGGTAGTGTACAACTCCCCCCCCCCCCCCCCCTTTCAGAAATTCCTGGATCCGCCCCTGGATTGGGTGTTCGCTGAAGAAATGCCAATAACTGGAATAGCATGGTATTATTTGCTGGTAATAAACTTTGTAATAGTTTACTTTTTATGGTCTTTATTTATATTTATTTCCTTGTTTACGTTTAAGGGCTCGGGGATGGAGTCAGTGATGGAAAAAAGAACTGGAAAAGCAAAGAACCCTGACATAAAAATGGCACTTGTGCCATAATCATGTTGATAACTCATCCTGATGAAATGTGGCAGAGGTGTTCATAAGTACCATATCTTTCAGGGGGTGATTAAGCAGCCCCACCTTGTTTCTGTGTATCTCTACTGTCTAAGATCATTATTGGTACTTTGAACTGTTGACAAATATTATTTTGCCGTGAGGCTTAAGCGCTTCACACGCGAGGATCATGGTTCCTAAGAAGGAAGAAAAAATAAATTGTTGTGCAATCTAGGTCATTCACGAATCAGGAAAATACCCATAAACTGCCCTCGACTTTCACAGACTTTCCATTTATTTGTTCACACACAGTTTTGTAGTATCCAGATCCCTGCGGCGCACTCACTCGCGCGCACTCACTCTCTTTATTGCGTAATATGCTGCACACATGCGCATGAGCGGATTCTCCACGAGGTTGCGTAGTAATTTTCGATAACTTCCCTGTAAAAAATCTTTCCTCTTTCAAATCTTTATCGAAAATGGACTACGGAGGTAAAACAGGTGACTATTCAGCGCAAGATCCAAGCACGGGGTATTCCGGTAAGTTAAAGAGTCAAATTTTCTTGGTGCCACGATAGAAACGGTCGCCGATCGAAATAAATATGCGTTGTTGCACGTACAGTATTTCTGTCATTCGTCCGTATTTGCTCTTAGAACCTGTACAAACCTTTAGTTTGGCTGTTATTTTTGAGCAAAGAATTATTCGTTAACGAGTGAGGAAGCTTGGAAATATTAATAAACTAGGATAATAAAACGTTGATATCATTTGCCAAGTTTGTCAACGGTCAGCCGCGGTCATATATAAGTCTTATTGGTTCATCCGGCCCGCAACAAGTCTAGTAATCGAAAGCGTAAGCTCATGTTTTTACATATAAATAAAAGCGTCAAGCTTATAAATTAAGGTATTAAGCTTAAGCTCAAGTAAGTAGAGTATCTGTCGATGATGCGTAGGATAGACAGCTATGGACTATAAAATTTAATAGTTACATCGATCGTGACTCTCCCAGCATGTTCATATGTGTATGACATAACATCATGCAGACGAGTCTTGAATGTTCAGGGCAATAGAAATAGTTTGAAATCCAGTGGGCCAGTACATTTCAGTTTTCAGTTCCCCCTACTAAAATATTACTTGCAAGCCCAGGTGTGCAATGTTCAGACGACTACCAAACTTCTAATTTCAACATGATGAGACATGTTGAAAAAAAAAAAACTTCTAATTTCTCTTGCCCACGAGCAAAATTCATTTGTCCCAGCCGTTCCCAGCATAATTAAAAGGGTTTAAGATGATCATGGGCCTAAGTCAATCTCGGTATAAGGGGTATCAAATGGCCTTGCAAGCATTTGCAAGGATGCGAGTGGTGCTTTTATTTTGGCGGGCACTGAAGCTCGCATAGTAATTGTAATATTAGTGCTGTCCACATGTATTTTTGTATAGCATCATGTAAGCTGTCACTGAGCAACTCTAGAGCCTTCTCCAATCTGGTCAGTGCAAAACACAGACTATGGGAGTGAAATGCAGACTGTGGGCCAGGAGTAAAATGCAGACTACAGCTGTACAAACTTTTTAAGTATGTACACTGTACTGTGTTGTTTCTGTTATCGAGTGCTAACCATAAACAAGGCTATTCAGGCTAATTGTAGTGAAAGTCTGCACTCAGGTTAGACTATCACTCCTGTTAGCGTGACTATCACTCAGGTTAGCCTAAATAATGCTCCAGTTAGCTCTCAATGACAGAAGTGGTAACCGAATAAAGTTAAAAAGTCAACAGACTGCTGTCTGCATTTGACCCTCCAGCTGCATTTTACCCCAGTCTGCAGTCTGCGTTTTACACTGATCAACACTCATTGTTTTCAAATCACTCCTGTTCTGTATGGGCTACATGTAGGATTGAATGTGAATTGTATATTACAAAAAGTACGTCTTTTCAAACAAAAATGGGTCCTCAGTTGTGTAACTTGACAAACACATTTACACTCGACAAAACCATCTGCGTTTACAAGCTGCAATTTTAAGCTAGCGAGTCTTTGATGTCATCTTATCCTCGATTCAATCCTCTGAAGTTTAATCGGTCGGTTGTGAACGTGAACAATGGCGGACTGTGACATCCTAAACTTGCACGCAAAGAAAACAGCCTTTGGATAAAATTTGAAGCTTAAGATTTTGCCAGTGAGGTGTCAGACAAACACATTTTTAAAATCTGAAGGAAAAAGAGAACTGAAATTTTTGATCATTGTAGGACTTTGCTTGTGTGATGCATTATTAGAAACACGTAACATGTTCGTCCTTTTTAAAATTTCAGTCAACAGAGGTGCCTCATTGTCGCCATATCTAAATATTGATCCAACTTATTTGAACCAGGTAAGAGTGGTACTTGGCTATATATTGCCAGCTTGTTTGAAACTTATTTCCTGGCTTGCCACCAATTTAATGTGAATTTTTTTTTTCATAAGTATGACAAATAGTAAGTGAATGAAAAATGAATGGTTGAAGTTTAACAAATCTTGCTCTGAAAAAGTTGTATCCATGTAGAGACAACCCTGAGGGCTTACTTTATATTGGGGTAGTTGAAGTATACTGTACAATGGACTGTGAGGGTTGGCAGGAGGGGAGGGAGGGGAGGCAGTCCTGTGAGGAAAAATTGAGAATACTCATCCTCTCATTTAAGAGTGCAAGTCGCATAATTTGTTCTCCTTAAAGTAATAAAGTAAAGTAAAATCCTTTCTTTAAAACACTATTATCGTTTACTGCTTGAGGGGTCGTGTATCTAATTAACAATTAATTACCTACTGATAAATTGAATGGAATATATGAAATTAACTTTCTTTATCGCAAGTCTAGTTTCCATAAATATCAGACTAGATTTTGCCTTTAAATAAAATTGTTTAAAATTACATGAATCATTAAAATATTCTCAAACACAGTTCCACAGTACAGCTCCTCTGTGACAAACAGAAATTTTCATGAAATAAGTGGAGAATTGTGGAACAATGGCCTTGTTGTGTCCTCTTAAGTTATATGGGCTAGTATGACATACAGCTAAATCTGAAATCATTGTGGGCATACCCCTTGGGTTACTGAGTACAAAAAGCCTCTTTTTAGCTATCACAGCATATTTTAGGGTTGCACTCGAAAAAAATGACGAAAAACACTACAATGTTTCTCTGAGGGGTCAAATAAAGCTTGAGATATGCCCAGAATGGTCTCTCTCCTTAGCAATTGTGTCACCTGAGCACCCTGCTGACCATCATGGCCCTATAAGCGAGCTGCCTGTATAGGCAATAACACTAATTAAAGATAAAGATAAGAGGGATTGAATTCAAATTTTAGATGAGGATCCCCAACCTCTTCTTGTCAAAGTCCTCGCACCTCCAGGTAGTGAGACGTTATTTTAATGGGTTTTTTTATCTTTTGACTTAACCTTTAGGGTGGAGCAGAGTTTGTTTTCCCCACAGACAGTAAAAAGAAGAGAAGCTGGGGTGAACAAATGTTCTCTGGAATTGGAACGTCATATATGTGTGGTAAGTTTCTGCAACCTTGTCTATTTAGGTCATTTAAGGACGTTCACGCCCAAAAACTCCCCACGTACAGATTTTTTGAAAACTTTGACTGCAGGTAGAAAATGTGAAGATAAGATTAAAAGCGTAAAAAAAAATCGGGGGTCACCAAACTTGTTTTGAAGATAAGGCATAGCTCAGACCATAGCATTTCTAGGATTTCCAGTCATTCGATGTGATTCTGGCCAGATTTATTACTATCGGCATATATTTAAGTTGAAGAATCATATCTAAGTTATGTGTGTTTGACACAGCATATAGGCCTATTTGATAGATCTTTGCTACATATGCCATTAAATCAGCTAGAATTAGCCTTAAAGAACACAACTTCTAAGTTACGCACACCTGTATCCATGTACTAATTCGACCCTTTTTGAATAGTATATGAGAAATAATTGAAACTTCCCAAGTTCGGATTTTTTTGCTTTTTAGTATAATGCGAAGAATCAGAAAAGGAAGTGATCTGCCGAAAAAAAAGTGGGGGTCACTGAGCATCCATCAGAAATATTTGCACACAAAGTTAACACAAAGGTCATCAGCTCTATAATTTGTTGGGTTTTTGACTTGGTACGCGTGCTTGAAAATGACGTGGCATGCACGCCACAAATGAATAGCTTGTGCACTAGAGATGTGCAGTAGCAATGGGCGCGAATGTCCTGACATGTACCAGTTGAATGTAGTTGGTCTGCATGTATATCTTTAAAGCAGTTGGAAGTTGTTTGGCAAATTAGTTTTAGTCCCTCAGGGTCTAAGTTATTAGCAATAATCTTCTTTTCTCTCTTTCAGGTTTGGCTGTCGGAGGAACTTGGGGTCTCTATGAAGGTCTACGGAATCCAGATGGGAAAACTATGAAGCTCAGAGTTAACAGGTCTCATCTGCTGCAGTTCATTCTTATTTTGCCATTATCATAAATAAGCAAATACAAGTTTTCCTTTTTTCTGTTTCTCTGTTCCATTAGCCCTTTGTTACTATTCAGACCTCTTTTAGGTTTAAACTACTCACTTGGTGGGGAAATTGTCAAATATAATATATTGAACTTGGCTACAGTGTATGACTGCAAAAACCTTATACAGTGGTTAGCAGATTCACAAAACGTCTTACTGGAGGTGAAGGAAGGATCAAGTGAATCTCCCATCAATAACTAGAATTTTTATTTTCCCAGTTAAAAGTGCAATACTGGACGTAACAATAGTTGAGAGCTGTTTTGTAAAGTTCTGTTAACTTTTGTTTGTTTGTTAAATTTTAGTGTTTTGAATGGCTGTACAAGAAGGGGTCCATCATTAGGAAACAGTTTAGGAGTTCTAGGTAAGAAAACCTATAACTTACAGCATATGTTATTAATAAAAGTAAAGTTAGGTAATTTGTAAAACAGTCAGGCAGTGGCACAGTGATGAAGTTGTTAACACTCTGCATTTGACCTCGTACCCTGTGTCTTTATCCAACATACGTGTACTTGAGTGTGTGTTTGTCTAATGTCACAATGATGGTAATTCTGGTGCAAGGGTGGTTTCTACATGTGACTTGTCCAACCTGTCTGTGCTTGGTAGTGTGGTCAGGTGATATTGGTGGAAGTAGGAGTACCTTGCCCTGGCTTGCCCACATTTAGGAGGCCCCAGCAAGACATTTAGAACTTCCCTGCCAGTGATTCTCCTCACTCAGCTGTATTTAGATAGATACTGACAAAATATGTTTGGGTAGGGTATGCTGCCTATGCAGCTTGGTGGAAAGGTAAACAATAAAAATAAAGAAGGTTTCTTCACTTTCCTTTGTTTACTGACTGTGTATTGCTTGTTTTATGAACAGCTCTGATGTATTGCAGTCTGGATACGTTAATCGGCAAGTTACGAGGAGGAGAAGAGGATGAATTTAACTCGGTGGGGGCTGCTACCCTCACAGGCATGATATTTAAATCAACGGCTGGTCTACGACCGATTGCTATTGCAGGAGCCTTGGGTGGTGGACTTGCAGCAGCTTATCATTTCGGAGAGAAGCTACTGAATAGCAGAGGACACTCGATTTCAACACCCAACTGGGCGTGAACTGGGCCGCTTACAAACATGCTTGCTTACAACCTTCGGGACAGCATGCCCTGTGAAATTTAAAAGAGGAGAGAACTTTATGTTTGCTTATAAAGTTGCAAGTGGTGGGCATCTCTCGAAAGATTGAAGGTTGAAGTTTGATGAAGGACAACACCTAGAACATGACCAACCCAGTGGAGAACTGGAAATGGTTGCAGAAATACAGCACATGTGTTCTTCATGCACTTGGTGTGCTTAGACACAACAGAACTGTTAAAATTGAAGCTCTCTAATGTTGTACAGAAAGACGTTTCCTGGGTTTTAAAATGTAATATTATGATGATAATAATAAAGTTTGAATCAAAATAACTTCCAGTTTAGCAGTCTGATGCAATACTAGTGAACTAATCACAGTAGGAAATGTATGAAACTTGTACGAAATGCTGTAAAATGACCATTTGTCAATGAAAAAAATGGTCGAGGTACACCTTCCCCTTCAGTTCTAACCTCGTTTTTACCCAACTTTCCCATATCAACTTACTGACAGCCTCGGTCAGCACTGTACTTCAAGTAGACAATAAGTTTGCATGTAGAATGCAGTGCAGAGCATTATTTGTTTTTTCACAATGTCGGTATGTGCTACTCCTTAAAACCTTTTAATTTTCTTGCCAGTTGGTTTCCACATAGTTCAAAGGATTCTCGCTTGTTACATTTCTGCCATGTTCCTGGCCTTTCACAAAACTTTGGTAAGAGTCTAGAGTGGTCATTTGTTGGCAATGTCTCCCAACTCTAACCTAGAAGAATTCTCTTTCCCCCCCCCCCCCCACCCCTGCCCCCTTCTGATAGTTCCCGCCAGGGAATACATCCGAAAAATTTAAGGTTGCCGAAAAAGTTGTATCTTAACATCCATAAGGAAAGAAAAAAGGGTTTCACCGAACTGGTTTTTGATTACAAGCATTTGAAACTAAAATTAAACTAATGTTGTCGTTGCCATGGTAACTTTTTGTGCCACGAGGGGTGCCAAAACTTTTTTTCTGACGATCGGGCACATGGTGTGGTAACAATATTATAACATCAGTTGGTTACGTATGGGAGTGTTAACCCGTCAAAACTGTTTCCAGTCCGCTAGTCCCCAGCAGCTAAGCAAAGAACCAGGTAACCTGTAATGCAAGGACCACTTGATAAACAGCATTGAAGTGAAGCTAGACCTTGGTTATAAAACCAATTGAAAGGCGTTGAAACATTTTTTCAATGTTTCTCGATCCCCGGAAATAAGTGATGTTATCCCATTCCCAGAGACCTAAATTACATTTTCCCAGGACACAAACAGACCAGTCCCAGTTAATAATAATAACAATAACAATAACAATAACAATAACAATAACAATAACAATAACAATAACAATAACAATAACAATAACAATAACAATAACAATAACAATAATAACAATAACAACAACAACAACAATAATAATAATAATAATAATAATAATAATAAACTTTAATAAACACTCCCAAAAAGGTTTTTCAGTACCTATTTACAAATACAAATGCAAATGCAAGCTACATCCAACAAGCCAATATTGTTAAATTCTAACTGTCGCTCAATCAGTTCCCCTGCACGACCCTCTTCGAGTTCTATGTTTTCAATAGAATGGACAGGAATTTTATATCGTGTATTTTTTGAAAAGTACAGTGTAGTTCTAAGCCTCAAAATGACGGTTTTATTACAACATGAGCACCACCCCCCCCCCCCCTGCCATCTGACAAAATGGAACCGTAAAAGAGTACTCCAGAGTAAATGCGTTAAACAATTTTTTGATTGGTCATAACGTATTACATTTTTTCTCGTATAGTACACAGTGAATAGATGATGCAGATCTAAGCTTTAAGACTTGGGACTGGCCCTTCAAAGGTTTTGAAACGGTAATCATTGGATCAATACCAGCTTGAAGAGAGAGGAGTGGGGACGAAACAAAACAAAAACCAAAGACAAAAGAAAAAGAAAAACACAACAAAACATAATGAAAATAATAAAACATGACATGACAAAACAAAGCAAAAAACACAAACATATAAACAAAAAAGAAAAGGAAACTAAAAGGGGAACACGAGGAAGCATAACAAAAATAACAAAACAAAACAAAAAAAATAACAAAACAATTACAAAATAATACTAGTTGTTTATGAGTTAACGAGGCAGTCCTCTATCCAACACTTACAGTGTTAATCAACTTTTTAACCGGTCCCTGGTGGTTGTATTTTATTGTATATTTTTGATCTTGTTAGACAGCCAGTCTATCTAAAGCTAGATTAGTCACATTTTCAGACTTCTTAAATACAAGACACTGTGATAAATATTTTGAAAATTCAAATTAAGAATAAATAATCAATAGTCTCCATTTGGCGCAAACATATGCTTGGATATTTGTCCGCGGACATTATCTGTTCCGAGGGGGAATGCTGTGAGCTTTGAGGAACAGATAATGTCCAAGGGCAAATATCTGAGCATATGTTTGCACCAAATGTAGGCTTTTATGTTTATTATCCTTCAAACATTTTTCGCAATAGGCACCGTTTTGAAAACTGGGGCATATCCTCTGATATTACCCAGTTTTAGCTTCGAAATATTCGGTCACGTGACGTGTTTAGACCAATCGCGCGAGAGCGAAACTGTTTGGTGGATTATGATTGATAATAAATACTTTAAGCAGACAACATTGATAACAACAATAGTAATAATGATAATGATGTTTTTTCAAACCTTAATCTTAGCTACTGTGGATAAGTGACTAGAGCGTTGAATACAAGTACCGCCTTTTAGTATGCTCTAAGTCGGTATAAGTTGACTAATCTACCTTTTTTCCCTGCATGAAACCTACTGATCAGTATCATGTGACAATCAGACTATGGGTCCGAGTTTTCTAATTGAGGGAATAGTCACCGAAGCGTAACATAGCCGAGTCGACCATCAACTAGTCTAATTGGTTAAGAACACACACTAAAGGATTTCAACAGAAAACCTACAATTTTGTGTACTTTTTAAGCCTAAAATTAAACTAACTTTGAGTTTCAAGAGCATTACCCGCGCGATCGTCGTCTGTCAGCGATCTTAGAAGAATTCTACTAGTATACTTTAAGACCTGGTTAAGAGCTATAATGCAAGTGCTGCAATCTGATTGGCTGAGCTACCTGTATGCCATCAGCTAATGGAGTATGTTATTTACATCTTGCCATGCTATGTTTGGGATTTTGATAAAAGTCATATATGACTCATCCTTGCTTTGCTTTCTCAGCTAGTTCCATTTCCACTTCTTCGTAAAGACGTTCAATTTTGTCTTTAAATGTGCGTAGTATCTCTGGCCGTTTGGCTTTGAAGGTGGGCGTGAGCAAACCATTTTCAATACTAAACATGTCAGGATGGAGATAAATTTTCTTGACCTATGAAAGGTAAATCAAAGCAAACCTTGTTATAAACATGCCGAGTTAGTGAACACTATGGTACAGAGAAAATCACTGGCCGTTTACGGAACGCCACTAGAATCTTGTTTTAATTTTAAGGTGAAGATTTCCCGGTTTTCACTCCGCCATAAGCAGAAGCACAGACATGAGCATAATGGTAGTGAGGACAGCCAGAACACAAGCATAAGCACGTACGCTTGCGCAGAATGGATATTTGCCTTATTTTCGGTTTCATACCTCTTCAACACTTGCGTTCAAACAAAATGGCGGACTTACGCTTATGCTTATGCTTACAGCAGCGCATTCTCACTTAACATTTACATATATAAGCACAAACACAAAAGGAAAACATTTTCCCTTCTGCTAGAGCTCATGTTCAAGTGCTAGTGTTGTAGCTGTCCTCACTAACGTTATTCTTATTTTTTGTGATTGTGCTTATGTAGTGGGGGAAGCCAGACTACAGCACTGAATTGTAAAATGAACTATTCTGTTTACTTATTTAAACTGAGAAATAGTTGGATAGATTTAATTCAAACCTGTTCCAAAGAATTAAGGCCTCCTTCATTACCCTTTGCCAGCATGTCTTGAAAAATAACTTTGTGCACAATCTGAAAAGGAGTCAAAGCAGTTTGTTGAGTTGTTACGTTTCACGGCAAGAAAACCCTCGTTTACCGTTAATTTTCCCAAACGGTGAATACCAGATAAATCCTGGATTAACCGTCCGTTTTCTAATATCGGAAAACGTTCTGTTAATTCGGCGTTTTCCTTGAGTGAACGCCAAGAAAACATGAGGCTAATTCATTGTTTTCATGCTCTTGAAAAACGCCGGTGAACACATTGTTTTCCATTGCGTTTTCTTTCGTTTTCCCGAGCGGATTAATGCAGAGTTTGCAGGAGGTTTTCCAAGTCTAAATACTGACGGTTAACACCAGGTAAACTACACGTTCACTAGCAATTTTCCCGCATTGGGAAAACTTCGATTTAACACCTTGTTTTCATATGCCTTCACCGTAGTTTTCCCGAGCAGGTAAATGTGTTGTTTGTCCGACGTTTTCTGGGTGTACATGTTGACGGTTAACACCAGGAAAACTACACTTTCACTAGCAGTTTTCCTGCATTAGAAAACTTCCATTTAACACCCCGTTTTCATGTCTTCACCGTAGTTTTTCCGAGCGGGTAAATGTATTGTTTGTCCGACGTTTTGTGGGTGTACACGTTAAATCATCATCATCATCGTCCTCACTACACCTCAGGGGGGGTGTATAAGTGTTAAAGGTTAACGCAAAACTACACATTCACAATCAATTTTCCCGCATTAGAAAACGGCTTCTATTGAACACCTCGTTTCACTCAATGAAATGCCATGTATAAGGAGATATAAAATGCCGGTTTTCAACTGTAAACCGCGGGTGAACGTGAAGTTTTACACCGGGAAAACATCGGTGAACACAGGCAAACAAGACATTCACCAAGTGTTAACAGACCGGCAAATTCCAGAAAACATGCGTTTTCCGACGTTCACCGTAATGGGAAAATACCGGATAATGGAACGAATACTCGAATTCACCGACAGCAAAACAATTGGAAAACCTTGGATTTTCCGATCGGTGAACACCAGTAAATGTAAGCAAATGCCACGTTTTGCATAAATTCACCGCGCGTTTTCTTCACGGTAAACGCCACCTTTTTTGCCGTGTTTAATTATAGTCTTGCAGTGCCGTCAATACAGTGGTACTGGATAACGTAATTAACTTATTTCTTATTTACTGGTCAGGAAGTAAATTCAGTGATTATAAGAACACGATCATTGCCAATAAAACTGTATAATCAAAACTTGCTGAAACTTTAACACGAAATTTCCGCTGTTTGAGGGGGGCCAGAATCTCTCTGAACAAGACTACTAAATTTCCTGTGTTCTCTAGCACCTCAAAAATGTTTTCCTGAGCTATCAGCAGGACTTGAGGAAGAGTTAACAGTTTAAGACAAAGAAATTTATGACTAACAAAAGCGATTTCCTATCCAGAAGATGCTTGATTCTGTTAATTTGTTGCAATTTAAAAAGACAATTCGAAGCAGTCTTAGTGATATGTTCGTTGTAACTGAGGCATGTGTCGAGAAGAACGCCTAAGTCTTTGACAACAGGCACAGGAGTTAATTCTTTGTCAAAGTGTTATACTGAATAATGATATTAGTGTTATACTGAATGAAATTACTGCCATGTGCTAATGTCATCAACATGCGCGCAGTGTGGAAATCTGGCTCATCCTCGGTGGAAGAACCTATAACACTCACCAAGTATAATAGACCCTATAACCCTAACAATAGCTACAAAACAAAGAAAAACTTCACAAGTTTTTATACCGAGGTAAACCCGGAAATCTTGAAAATGATTTCAATCCGATCAAATTCAATCGACAATTTGTCCGTTATCTCCAAAACCTCCTGTGGAAAATGTCTTCCTCAAGGACCAGAGCACCATCCATCGACCAGAATTCAGCGACATATCCGAGACTTTCATTGAGACTCCAGTGCTAAATTTGAAAGCTAATTAGAAAACGATGGTCAAACAATAGAGAAAGAAAGGCTGAAAATGTTGAAAATGTTGAAGAGGAGTTATGTTCTACTCGTTTACGGATAAACTGTCTTTCAAAAGCTACTTTTACCATACGGCTTTTAAAGAAGAAAGGTCAATTGAACAGTGTATAGTTCTCGCTTTGCTCAGGCGCTTTCAGAAGAAGTCGCAAATTTGCCGTGAAAATATGACTGTGTTAGCATCTTGCAATTGCTTGGATACCGCTTGCATGAAAAGTCGGTCTCAGCGAACTTTGATACGTGATTTCTCTTCACTCTTGCTCAGGTGATTGCTAGAGTTCTTTTTTCACCATAGAGATATTTTTATTTGACATTCCTTATTTTCAAGGGATTTCAAAGTTTTGAACATGTTGAAGAAGTCGCAAAACGCGAATTTCAAAAACGTCCGCTCAGCATCGTAGTGTGCTCTCGATCGAAATTTGTCCTTTGGAGACTCCCACGAGAATACATGCTACCTATTTTAAACTTCCCGCGGGAATATTAGCACATGCTCGTTCTTTGAGCAACACTTTTAACATAATATTTCAGACTATCAATTTTACGATCTCCTTTGCAGCCGATGTTTTAAAATGGCTTAATTCTTCTTCTCTTTTTCGTAAAAAAGAAGACTAAGAGTGCTATGACCCTAAACGATTAGCCCATTTTTTCGCGCTGTTCATTATCTTTAAGGAGCCCCCGCGAAAAATCACTTTTAAGACAAAGAGTAAGTGAGCACGGAAAAATTACTTGACCACAGATAACTCGCTGATTGAGCACAAATTTTTCTAACCTGCGATTTCCAGTCCCTTACCGTCGCATTTCGCACTCATAAAAAAGCCCCGCCTGATCACTGGTAAAGCTTTCTAAACTGCCTGTTTTACATGAAACTATTTCAATAATTCAGATAAGGTTTTGTTAGTCGCGCGTCTAGTGAAACAAAAACATCGCTGGACACAAATTTGCAAAACGCTTTGTAAACAGTGCACCCCGTATTTAATTAGAGCGGTCTTGTTAATTATCTATCCGGCACCTTGGTATTTACTTTACGCATTCAACCGTTTGATTGACAGTAGCTACAATGTGTATAGAGAGTCAAGTATTCCCAAAGCTAAATCTGTTTACCAATCACAACCGACTACTTCTACACATTGAAATTATGATGCCGTGCGTTGATAAACAGGGCATTCCAAGCACTTGTTGCAAAAAGCAATATCCTAATATTGGACCAAGGATCAGGAGGTTTGTGAAGAGTGAAGAACAAAACCATCGAAATTTCCTGTGAATATTTGTTGAGCAAATTTCTCATCGGAGAGAGATAAAAAAAAAGGCACGCGGAGACAACCACACACTTCAAGTGTAACCTCATTCACAACGAAAGATCATAACATGTCTTTAAAATTTCTACGTTCAACTTCGAATGTTTTAGAATGTCAAGTTGTGCTCCTCGACAACTCGCAATTTAGCACGACATTTGATAAGAAGACCGTGCAGGGAAGAGATCTGTTTGACAGAGTATGTGAAAAGACGCAAGTCCCTCCTTATTGCAAGGAGTACTTCGGTCTGCAGTACATCGATCGAGAAGACGGTGAAGTTGCCTGGCTGAATCTCGATAAAGAAATCCGCTCCTCTCGAAAGACCAAACCGTTGTTGTACCAATTCGCCGTGAAAGTGTTCCCGCAGGACCCCATTAAACTGGAGAAAGATATGCAAATACTCATCCTGCGCCAGCTAAAGGCGCTCATAAACCGAGGAAAGTTTTTCCTCCCCATTAACAAGCATGCTTTAATCGATGGATTCTACGTGCAAGCCATGCTCGGAGATTTCAATGCCAGAAGACACAAGCCGGGATATCTAGAAGATCTTTTAGGGTTATTCTACTGCCCACCCACAGCTATTAATTCCGACGGGAACATCAACGAGGAGGAGTACGAGGTGATGGTCAAAGATTTGCATAAATCACATCGCGGGATGACCCGCGAAGAAGCGGTCTCGGCGACCCTTGGTATTTGTAAAGAGCTGGAGAACTTCGGCGCCTGGATGCACTATGGAGGAATTGACAACAAAGGGGTCGAAGTAGTTGTTGGCGTTTCAATTCACGGGATCCGCGTCTGTCAGCTAAAGAACAAATTTCCAGAAGCCGGTGCATTGTGTCACAATTTTCACTGGCGTAACATCATCTCGATGTTCTGCGATAACGCAAAATTTTACATGTGTGTAGCAGAAGGCAGGGATGAAGAGAACACGACATGCCGTTCTTTTCGCTTCCACAAAGGTTTGTACGGCCACAAGGCCTCTCAACGCTTGCTGAAGGACGCAGAGAATCACCAGAAATTCTTCTTTGAAGACAACCCTGAGAGAGCTAAAACTATGAGAAGCCTGTCATTAGAAGCGAAATCCATGAAAAAGATTCGCAGTGGAATGGCTGGTCTCTCTTTAAGAAGAGCAACAATTAAGTGAAGTATATAAACATCAACGGCATGATCAAACTCATATTCTCTTGCATTTTTTCAGTCCGTAGAGAAAATTATCTACACTTGTTCCCGAATTGACCAATTGATTTTGAATTGACTTGTCCATGTTGGCTAAATCCCGTTGATCTGAAATATTCAGTGCAGGTCGATTGCAAGCACTCTTCAGTACAGTTGAGAGAACAATGTCGGCCTCAACGACTTTTTAGAGACTGTTTCAGCATTACGTTATTCTAGCTTCAGACTCACTCTCTGAACAAGCAGTCAAGTAGAGAAATTGGGTCATTAGAAGCAGAAACAGTTGACAGTTGGTTGAGAGGAAATAAAAACATAATCCTTACAATTATTATGAGGCCCGCACAGTTATTACCTGATAATTAGCAATTAATCCAGTTCTGAAACCTATTCTCGCATTATGTAAAATGTGAAGCGGCTTTTAAAATAAACTTAGGGTTTACTGCTTTCCCGTCTGAACACAAAACGTTTGTAACATGGTATGTTATTATAATGATTTCGACATAATTTCGAAACTGAGAATGAACCGACCACCGTTGATTATGGGGTTGTTAAGTAAGGAAGGGTCACTGATCAAACAAAGGATGTTAGTATAAATTATGTTTAAAAGTATTATAGAGCAGACTATCGATTTTACGATCCCCTTTGCAGCCGATGTATTAAAATCGTTTAATTTTTCTTCTCTTTCTCGTAAAAAGGAAGACTAAGTGTGCTATGAACCTAAAAAAAAATGTGAAAAAACGATGGCCTAAACGATTGGGCCATTTTTTCGCTCTGTTCATTTTCTTTAAGGAGCCCCGGCGAAAAATCACGTTTGAGACAAAGAGCAAGTGAGCTCGGCAAAATTTACCTAACCAACGTGAGTAACTCGCTGATCGAGCTTAACCTGCGATTTCCAGTCCCCTGCCGCCTCATTTTGCGCTCATAAAAAACCCCCGCCTGATCACAGGTAAAGCTTTTTAAACTGCCTGTTTTACATGAAACTATTTCAATAATTCAGTCTAGTTTTTTTTATAAGTTCTGTATAACCTCCACCCACTTATATTGTCCTGTGGTAGCAGCCAACTCGAAAGCTCTGCTCCTTTGGCTGCTACACACTCTTCCCTTTGTTATGTTTAGCTCAATGTATAATCAGCTCTGTTTTTTACTTCTTTTTTATTCTTTATTGTTGTTATATTGTAACTGAATAAGTGTAAATAAATGAACTTGAACTTGATGAACTTGAACTTGAAACTAGTCTTCCGTCTAGTGAAATTAAAACATCGCTGGATACGAATTTGCAAAACGCTTTGTAAACAGTGCGGCCCGCAGTTAATTAGAGCGCTCTTATTAATTAACTCTATCGCACCTTGGGATTTTACTTAACGCAACCAACCATTTGATTGACAGTAGCTGAAATGTCCAAAGAGACTCAAGTATTCCCAAAGCTAAATCTGTTGATGAATTACAACCAACTACTTCTACACATTGAAATTATGATGCCGCGCGTTGATAAACTGGGCATTCCAAGTGCATGTCGCGAATTAAAAACAATAGCATTCTGGGCGATGTGGTATTTCAAGTATTATTTTCGGCGTTGACAAACTATAAACTGTAAATTAACAAAGCAACAATCTGTTTTTGGCAACCTCGCAGCCACCTAGCAAACCAGGAGGTTTTTGACCTTTATAAATTCAACGTTCAGATAAGAAGAGATTTACTCTAAAAAAAAAAAAATAGCGCGGATGTTTTTAAATTCAACTCTAATGCATGCAATAAGTTTTAATCTTCTTCATTTGGGTCAATCCAGGTCAACTCTTTCTGGCCTTTTTTTTTTTTGTTTTTTTTTTTGCGTTTTTCTACAGTGTAAACCCGTTAGATATGTCGCGATAATGAACAGTAACAGTCAGTGGTAAAATATTACCTCATCTTGACAAAGTTGTTTAATGTCTCCTTCAAGTCCATTGCCCTTAGCCCAGGTCTGAAGCACTTCGGCGTCCGGGACAGCAATCGCCACAAGGAAGGACTGGAAACAAAAATAACGTCTTTGCAAGCTTTTTAAACGTACACTATACAGTGGCATCAATACTGATAAAGAACGAATTACTAGAATTTTACAACCTTACCTAAATTATTGTTTCGTACAGCTCTTACACACCTATATGGAATTTTTCGTCTTCAAATTTCAATGTGCACACGATTAAAATGTTGTGAGAATGTTGTCTGTAATAGCCAGGCCTTGAATTCTTAATCACCCTCTCCTTCTGTCCCATCCATACTAAGTCGAAAAAATATAAAACGCAACAATCCGCAGTAATTTTGGATTTGTTTGAGGAAAACTCGTTCCAGAAAGGTCCAGAAAATCACATTCTGAAAAGCTCCTTTTTCAATTGAAAATGTTTTCCTTCCACAATGAAACGCAAAACCGACGTTTTCAGATTCCTCTTTGAAGAGCGTTTTCGACAAACCCCATTTTCGAGACGGATTGGTGCGGATTGAAAACCGAGCCGTAGAAATAAAGCTGTGTTTTCACATTTGTTTGGCTTAGTGTTGACGAGATCTTAAACTCACCTTGAAAGTGTCTCCATAGACAAACACCTGTGCTATAAATGGACTGCGCAGGTACAAGTTTTGAATTTTCTCCGGAGCGATAAACTCACCCTGTTAAATGGCAGAATGGTTTGCTTTAATTAATGTCGATCACAACTTTTTAGGAAAACAAGCAAGCAAATAAATAAGACAGGTGCATGAATAGATGAGTAAATTAAATAAACAGGTAAAAAGAACAAACAAATTGATACAAAACTCGGACATAAAACAAAGATTTTATAATTTCACTTGAGACGGTATAATTAACATCATCTACTAAAACGTGAAATACATCTTACAAGAATAAAGTAAGTGACCAAATTGTCCTAAATAAAAGTGTAAAACATCTGGAAACAGATTACGAGAGTTAAAACCTTAAGTTTAAGGATAAACGAGAATAAACTCCTTGCCTGGGAAAGTTTGAATATGTTTTTCTTTCGATCGATAATTTTCAAAGTTCCATTCTGCAAAGAAGAACAGGATAGAAAAATAGTTAATTAAGCTTATTAAATGATATTTGTCATGATAACGTTCTCGTTTCGTTACCGTGACGTTATCGCGCAGATCTTCGTTACGTTATCGTTAATTACATTTTCGTTAAGATTTCTTCAGGTCTCCGTCACATCCGTTATAATTACGTCCTCGTTGGCTCCTTGTAACGTTCTCTGCGTACTCTTAATGCCTTCAGTTTGCTTGTTCGCGGAAGGTTCTTGTTATGTTGATGTCACCTGCTTTTTGTGGTTTTTTTCTTTGGTCGCTGCATCTTCAGTACATTAAAATCGCTTTGTGTATAAATTGGGTTATAGGTGAATTTATTTTACTGACTTGATATTTCTATAAAGTACCAAAAGAGGGAACCTTTTTTATTGATCCCTTTTTGAAATCACTGGATATCCTTGCAATGTGATTGGCTCTTGGCAGTGCGATTTATTCACAAATCGCACCATCTTTTGCTCTAAATTGCACCTTTTTCTCTGCCAAAGAGAGTGAGACAGTAAAACAAAACAACCAATCAGATTTTTAAGGCTTTTTTAAACTAACGAATCACGTTGCAGGAAAATGAAAGACAAAAAAGCCATTGTTTGGCAAATTTGGCTATTAAATTGTGTGATTTCAAAATGGATCTTATAAGGTAGCAATTGAACTTGGGTCGTGCAATTTTGGTCTGAAATCATACTTGTGATTTCAAATCGAACTCGCACTGCGCGCTCGTTCGATTTTGAAATCACGCGTATGATTTCAGACCAGGAGCCATACGGCTCCTGTTCAGACCAAATTGCACTCCACTCAGTTCAATTAGCATTATGAATCAAAGTAAATTTCAAGTATTTAGAAAAAATCTTAAAACATACCAAAGGGGTGACCAGCACCTTTTACAGGGTTATTTATTACTGGAATTTATTATTGTCCCAATCGGTGTGAACCAGAGGTGCAGATCAAGAAGAAAGACTAAAAATAGAAGTCTTGAAGAGGCGCAGATCAACCCCTATCAACGGCGCGCTTACAATTACATCCAAGACCGGAAGCTACAAATTACCGGAAGCCATTCTCCTATATCACCAGTATGGAGCCAGCCGTCCTCGTCGATAGTTTCCGCGGTCTTTTCAGGGTCGTGAAGATAGCCCTTGAAGACGCTAGGACCCTTAAGGCATATCTGCAATAGAGCAAAACGAATTTTTTTTACGCCTGTTATTTCGCGTCGAGGTCAAGATGGAGTCTTCGTTTTGAAACTTTAATGAAAGTATCTGTCATCCCATAAAATGGATTCTACTCAGGAGAAAAACCACTCGCCGCTACAAAATAAGGGTGCAAACGAAATTTACAAGCCATGACTGGATATTCCTTTTGTAAAGGAAGATTAAACTGAGACAAGTCTTTTATGCCGAATCAGCTCAGTATACAGGTAACACTTTATAGTTTCTTTCAGGAATCAGCTTATCATTAGATTTGGCCTCGTAAATGCCGATAAACAGATAGATCGATAAAAATAAAATATATAAAAAAACCTTCAGTGGATAAAGTCAAGAAACTGTGATATTATGGACGATAAATAATGAAGAAAGTTCTCCAAGGTTAAGGAGTGTGCGCTGTCCAAAAGTTGAGATTTTCGTCGAAATGTTCGGCGCAAAATTATAAAGCCTAGTATGGAGCCGCCATGTTAGAGGACCTCCCCAGGTCCTCCAATATGGCGGCCGGAAAATAGTGTAAAGATCTGAACCGAACCAAAAGATATTTACACAAGCACTTTTCCTAATACCGTCTTTAACTTCTAAAATGGGTAGAAATCACAAGATAATTAAGTTTATAGTGTACGACAAACTCGATCTTAGCTTTATGTCACACACCGACATAACTCCGAAATTCAAATTGCGCTGGTTTCCGAACGAAGGACGCTATTGAACCGGAAAGTTATAAACAGATTTAAATTTACCCCCTCTTACGCCTGATGAGGATAAAAACTTCAGTGGCTCTTAAGTTTTGTATGTGAGAATTTGATGACGACACGTGCACACATTCTATACAAAGACTGAGGTAAATTAGATGAAACAAAGGCTATACTATCATACCTCCCCCTGTCCATTTTTAGCGAAGTATTCCTTTTCTTCCACATCGACAAGTTTAATGATGTTAGAGGGAACTGGAGGACCCACATGACCGGCTGCAGAATGAAATAAAAATCATTCAATCTGAATCAATAATTAATAAGTCAGTCCATCGGTCAGTCCATCGGTCAGTCAGCCAGTCAGTCAGTCTAGTCATTCAGTCAGTTGGTAAGTCAGAGAGTCAGTCGGTCGGTAAGTGAGTGAGTGAGTGAG
>JAHPZR010032601.1:30000-36890 GCA_019787425.1 Platygyra sinensis | reverse complement strand
GTGAACAAAGGAACAACAGAAACTCGCCAGATGTCGGAACATATTGAGCCTCTCTCCCTTACCCCAACCAGACTAAATACATTAGTTACTTTAAGAAACACTGTGGGGAACTTAGAAGCCGAATTTACACAGTTTAAGATAACACAATCAGGCAACATCGAACATTTAAAGGACAAAGCTGTTCAGCAAGATCATCTTCTCAAAGTGCAGAAAACGACCCTGGGAGGTCTAGCGGACGACTTGGCAAACACCAAAAAACAACTAAATGATGAATTACAAAAGCACACCGCTCTTATCACAAAATTGCAAGACGAAAACCACGCATTACAGAAGAAAAACGCCAAAATATCGGAAGAAAATTCAGCCATGAAACAAAACCAAAATCACCTAGAGGCAGAGGTCACGTTCCTCAAAGATCAGATTAAATCGCTTTGGGAGAAATTGAATTCACCGGAAATTACCAGTAGTAACCCGTCGAGCCAGCCACCCCCTAACACAGTGGAAGAAAACACGATTTCCGGAACAGATGAAGAACGTGATAAAGAATATGAAAATCCATCACCAAAATGCGACCAGTGGAACGAAAACGAATTGCTGGTTGTGAATCTACCAACATCTAATTCTTTTTCTCCCCTACAAGTACCCCCCACAAAACCAATCGCCAATGGTAAACAAGCCCTGGGGCAAGACAAGCAAAACACAGCTACTTCTGCATCTACGATAGGCAACAACAACAACAACAACACTCGTTCGAATGAAGCGATCTTCTTATGCGATTCTAACGGAAAATTCCTGGACACAAAACAAATGTTTTCATCGAAACTCGAAGTCAAATACATCAGAACCCCACTGATTGAACACGCAAGAAGCTATATGCAAAATGAAATCCGCACTCCTCCTTAAATGATCCTGTTACACACAGGCACAAACGACCTTGAGACAGCCAATTCCGCCGAAGAACTTGTCTCAAACATTTTAATGTTGATCACTGAGGCCTCAACAAAATTCCCTTCAAGCAAGATATTGTTCTCCACTCTTCTACCCCGCAACGACATCCCAACTCCGTTAATTACTTCAATAAATGATCAATTAATCAGTAACTGCTCAAGACTACCCAATGTACAATTAATCAAGCACGACAACCTTTTCGCGAATCAACCAAATATTCTTTATGATCACAAGCATATTCTTAAACGCCACATAGGACTTTTCGCGAAAAACCTAAAAGACGCCATTCACGGCCGTGCCCAACGAAGAACACCACGAAATCACCCGGCATCTCCCCAAGGTGGCAGTCCACTATTGCGTCATACATCATTCAGCAACGCCATCAAGAACACACCTCCTCACACCTATCACTGGCCAAACGACCCTCAGACTCGTGCTCAGGCAATGCCACTTGTTAAACCACGACTGCACCAACAAGTAACCCCTGCACCACACCAAGCTGCACCAAATCAAACGCCAGCTGCCCCTCATCACTATCCCAACGCACCGCATCAAACACTTCCGCACGCCGGAAAAATGGAAACTGCCCGTGAAGAGACCCACCCATCCAGCAGTGTAACAAATACAATACCGCAGGAAATCATATCCTTTCTACGATTTGTAAAATCATTTGTTTAATTAACCATGTAACTTTATTTGAACATTGAGACCGACTTAACGTAATACTACTATAAATTTTATACCAGTATAATGAGGAAATAATGAAGATATCTATTATTGGTACCAAAGTTTGCCCCGATATTTCAAGCAAATTGTCCTTTTGTGCTTGGAATATCAACGGATTATCTTCCAAATGCATTGGAAGCAAATTACAGAACCCTGATTTTTTGAATGTGATTGATAACTGTGATTTTATACTGCTTACCGAAATTGGCAATTGTACCGATTTGGAAATAACCGGATATAAATCATTTGTACAATGTTCTACCCCTAACCAATCGAGAAAAGGTGGTCGGAACTCTGGAGGAATAGCTTTACTCTTTAAAAACGAACTCGATAAAAATATTTTAATCAAAAAATCAACGCAAAATTATGTTTGGTTTACAATCAAGAAAGATCTCTTAAATTCGATGAAGGATATTCACGTTTGTGGAATATATATACCTCCGTGCAACTCGAAATATTTTGATCCCGAAATTTTTGATCAGCTAGAACAAGACATAATAGATTTTTCTCCGACAGGATCAATTATTCTTATGGGAGACTTTAATTCAAGGACCGGAAAATACTCCGATACTGTCTCGCAAGAGGGCAACAACGTAATCTCTAATGATCAGTCAGAATCAGCATTTCAGCCAGCTCAAAGAAATAGTTTTGATAATGTCATAAACAGTCATGGAAAAAGACTTCTGGAAATTTGTAAAAACCTTGATTTAAGAATAGTTAATGGCAGAACTAGTGGTGATACTCTAGGCAGACCCACCTTTCATGGGAAAAACGGGACAAGCGTTATTGATTACGTAATATGCGATCAATATACATTACTTAATGTTAACAGTTTTGTTGTTAAGCAACCATCTTACTTATCGGACCACAGTGCCATCGTCGCATGGCTGAATGTAAACAACAGCTTACCAACAAACAATACCCAAAATTCAAGTTCCACCGATACATTAACGAGTCTACCACGCCAATTCTGTTGGGAAAGTGACTCGTATTTAAAATTCAGAAACACGCTACACACGGAATCAATCCAAATCCTAATAAGGGAATATATGGAACAACACACTGAAGACGTGAACGTCTCATTAGACGATGCTGTGAACATTCTAACTGCGACATCAAAAATCTGCCTCAAGATTAAAACCAAAAAATCTTGCAAACGTATTAAGGCAACGGCTAACAAAAAATGGTTCGACCGTGAATGTCGTCTAAAAAGACACGAGTTACGGAAAGTATCAAATCAAAAACATCGTGATCCCTTTAACTCTGAGATACGGGAGAAATTTCACAAAACCTTGACTGATTACAAAAAGCTTCTTGACTCAAAGAGGAGAGCATTTCAGACTGAAAAATCTCTTAAACTCGACGAACTAGGATTAAATCCCAACAATGCATCGTTTTGGAATTGTTTAAAGTCAATGGACGATACTATTGTCGAAAATGTCCCCGCCCCTATCTCGGAGGAAACGTGGCTCAACCACTTTCAGTCTTTACACTCTAAAGACCCGAGAACTTCCATACAACAACAAGAAATCTACAATGAGTTGCAATCATTGGAAAAAGAAAAAGAACAGCTTAACTATTTAGATCATACGATAACTGAACAAGAAATACGCCAAGCAGCAAAGAAATTAAAACATGAGAAATCCCCATTCGTTGACAAAATTAGAAACGAAATGATCAAAGCGAGCCTTGAATCGCTTATGCCTGTTTATATCAAACTTTTTAACCTTATTCTGCAATCTGGGAAAATGCCAGATATTTGGTGTCAAGGCCTTATAACTCCGATCTACAAATCGGGTGACAAGAGTGACCCAACAAACTATAGAGGCATATGTGTATCTAGCTGCCTTGGAAAAATGTTTAGCTCCATTTTAAATCAAAGACTATATTTGTACTTTGAAGAAAACAAGATATTACATAATTCCCAAATTGGCTTTCTGCCCGAAAACCGTACTGCAGATCATGTTTTCACGCTGAGGACCTTAATAGACAAATATGTTCACTACCATAAGGAAAAAGTCTATGCTTGTTTCGTAGATTTTCGTAAAGCTTTCGACTCCGTTTGGCACGAGGGGTTGTTCTACAAACTACTCAAGATCAATATAGGAGGACACTTTTACAACCTGATTAAAACCCTTTATTGCAGCTCTACATGTTCCATAAGAATAGCAGAAAACAAAACTCGATCTTTCTCATACTCAAGAGGTGTACGTCAAGGATGTATTTTAAGTCCCCTTTTATTTAACCTATATATAAACAATTTGCCGTATTTATTCGAAGACACGATGTCTGATCCATTCGTTCTTCCAAATGGAACCAAAATAAACTCACTCCTATATGCAGATGATTTGATTATCCTGTCAAGATCCAAAATAGGGTTACAAAATTGTCTAAACGCGCTCTCTTCATACTGCGAAACATGGATGTTAAAAATCAACCCAAAGAAAACAAAAATAATGATATTTCAAAAACGCCCAAGGAAATCTGTTGACACAAACTTCAAAATAGGCACCGAAACAATTCAAATTGTTCAAGAATACACCTATTTAGGTACACGTCTAACTCCAACAGGAAACTTTACTCTTGCACAAGAACACTTAAAAGAAAAAGCTCTACACGCTTTCTCTAGTATACGAAAACATACACTTCTTCATAGACTAAATCCCAATACCGCATCACAGATTTTTGACACAATGATATTCCCGATCTTAAGCTACAACAGTGAGGTATGGGGGATGTACACTAAACAGGACTTTAAAAAATGGGACAATTCCGCAATAGAAAAAATTCATCTCAAATTCTGTAAACGCTACTTAGAAGTAAACAATAAGGCCTCTAACTCAGCGTGTAGAGCCGAACTAGGAAGATTACCACTAATTGTCCCAATTAATCAAAAAATTATGAAATATTTTGTTTATCTAAACAACAAAAATGATTCTTCTATAGTCAAACAAGCTCTCCTCATGTCGAAGAACCTTCACTCTATTAATAATTCGGGATTTTATTCCAATTTCATAAACATGATCGAACAATACCATTCAACTAATGTAGATCTTGAATCTTTTGACAATGACACAGTTAAGCGATATTCAACCTATATGAAGGAGAAATATATATATTTCTGGCAACACACTGTTGAACATTCAAAGAAATTAGAATTTTACAAAGTTTTTAAAGATGAATACTCTACATCCGTTTACTTACACCAGCTAAGAAATTTTAATGAAAGGCGAAATTTAGTGAAGTTTAAAGTAAGTAATCACAAACTTATGATTGAACTAGGTCGGTATCAGAGAGATCATATACCAAGGGAAAACAGATTATGCCCATTGTGCAAGTCAAATCAAGTGGAAAATGAATCTCATTTCTTGTTTCAATGTAGCAGATACTCCTTTCAGAGGCAGACTTTCTTAACTCGAATCAATGAGATAATACCTGACTTTGAAAGGAAATCAACCTCTGAAAGCATAAAACTACTTATGAACTCTAATGATCATCGTGTAAATAAGCTAGTAATGAAGTTCATTTCCTCATGTACAAATATTCGTGATACTTTCCTATTATCTAATGAAAGTGATGTAACTTAGGACAATATCACTATTAACCTTGTTTTGTTATTAATTAATTAGCTTTTGCAATACTGTAAAATCTTGCGGTCATGCAAATAAAGCGATTCAATTTAAGCCAATCAGCCACCGAATGAAAAATTCAAGATGGTGGTGCTTATGATCGATGGTGGTGGTGGTGGTGGTGGTGGTGGCGGCGGCGGCGGCGGCTAGTGTCCTAGTCGAACCTGCCCACACGTAGGTTGAAGCCGCCCACACAGGAAGTCGAATTTGCCCACACGGTCGAAGTTGCCCACATGACAGGTCGAATATGCCCACTTGCCGGGTTGAACCTGCCCACATGGTCGAAAGTGCCCACATTTAAGGTCGAATGTGCCCACATTGTGCGAGTGGTTGTTTTTAATAGTTTCTTGGATTGCCTTAATGTATGTGGAATTGAATGATATTTAGGCTAGGTATAATTCTTGGATTGGTCTTTAATATTTTGCGCTTGAAATTTTTTTATACAGTCTTTTTTTGAGTTTTTTTTTTTTTCAATATGAAATGTTTTTTAGGTTTTTAAGATTTTGGCAAAAATTCCCAAGCATCCCTAATGAAAACAAAGTTAAGCTTTTATTGAAACAACTTGAAAATTACACACAATATATTAGTCCAAAAGTTGATCTTTCTTTTGATTAGGTAAGCAAAACGTTTGGGCTTGATGAACATGTCTTAAGCAAGCACAATTTCCAAGGCACCTATACACTTTGAAAAATTGTAAACATTCGAAAGTGTCTCAAAGACTTTCTTTTGCTTCGTTAATTGTAAACGACCCTTGGTAAGCTTTTCTGAACTTTTCTGTATGTCCATTTTGGTCAAAGTGTCTAAAAGACTTTTTTTACTTAGTTCATGGCTAAAAGAACTATTTTCGCGATAAACTAAGTAAAGTCTTTTAGACACTTTGAAAATTTGACCGAACTGGCCATGCTTCACCTTTGCAAAAACTGTTTTTATCTAAGTTTATTTCTTTTTTGCTTTCCTCTGGGTTGTTTTTTTTCATGTGCCACTTGCTACATATTTCAAAAATAGCTATTTTGTAAGGGGAAAAAATTGCTTCGCGTAGGTCTCGAGCCCGGGATGTAGGGAGCCGAGATGGCGTAATCTACCATTGCGCCATCTCAGCACCATTACGTTTCATGCCATAATTTTAGGTACAAACCAATAACTTCCCGGAAGTTGGCGTCTTTTTGATAATAATACACACTGAAGCAGGCAATAATAGTGTCTGCAACTTTATTTGTTGTCTGCAGGTTTCCTAGCTGCCTTAGAATTGTATATGCACATTGAAAGTACGACTTTGACCTGACCTGTCACAAAGGAAATTCCAGTGCATACTAAATTACGTCCCCTTTCCCAAGAGCTTCGAACTAGTGAGTACACGATTTTTGAGCTCCTTGATTTTTGTCATTTGTCACCCTCAAAGCACTGAGCAAAAGAAATCAAACTATCGGAAGAGTTGTCTAGGGTGCTCAGGCAGCTGCCTTGAACATTTTCTTCCCGTGGAATACGATTGCGTCAGCACAATCTTTTGTCAAAGTGTAAGGGTGCTCTCTTGATCATTATGTTATTTTAGGACCTCGTCTTGAGGACTTTAGGACCTTTTATTGATGT
>JAHPZR010032601.1:12500-22500 GCA_019787425.1 Platygyra sinensis | reverse complement strand
TCTTCTAAGTCACGTAATATCGAAATTTGAGAGCTTGCGGCCATTTTTAAGTACGATTCCACGAAAGGTTGAATTTGCCCACATAAAAAAAATTTAACATCATACATCTTTTTGAAAATGCAACCAATGAGAACAATACTTACGTAACACAAAGAACATGTAACATGCTTTGCGTTTCAGAAAGGAGAACTCCCACTCTTTTAACCATTAAAAACTAGGTAACTTTAAATCTTACAGGGTTAGAGGTGGGCAACTTCGACCGTGGAGGACACCAATAATAGTGGTAGTAGTAGTAGTAGTAGTAGTAGTAGTAGTAGTAGTCGTCGTCGTCGTCGTCGTCGTCGTCGTCGTCGTCGTCGTCGTAGTAGTAGTAGTAGTAGTAGTAGTAGTAGCAGCCATCTTAGATTTGGCAAAAAATAGAACCCATTTTCTCGAAACAATAGCCTATTGTCTTTCTCGGCTCCTGATTGGTTACCGCCCCTATGAGCGCCTTATAGTAGTTTGACTTTATAAGATTAGAGATACTACTGGGCTTTACACTAGAAGCTAAGTTAGTTTCAAGTAAGCAGTTAACTCAAGTGCACTTTAGAAAACTTTGCTTCACGCCTGATCGCAAATTCTACCTGTGGGAAAGAAAAGAGCTTAGGCACAGACAACCGTCGAGCAGACCATGTCAAAAAATTAGAGTTAAGCCCTGTATCCTTTAAGTATTCAAAAGAACGTATATTATCGAAACTAAATAATGGATGGTTTAAATAAACAATTCAACAGTCTGCGTACGTGGAATCCAAGAGAGCCTTAACGCTTTAATTTGGGTTTAAATGTCCGCTGAGATTCAGGCCACCGTTCTTCAGCGAATTAATAACGGAGAGTGGTCACTTTATCTGGACCTTCCACAAAAATTTATATAGCATCCTGTCCATCTGTTTAACAATTTATTGTGGAGTTTCCAGTATTGTAGAAACACATAATAGCTTTGGTATAACGGGAACGATTTTACAATGGTCACTTTACTAAACAAAGACAAACCTTTTAAACTCCATAAATTGATCGTTTTTTTTTTAATGTCACTTAATCATTCATGAAAATTTAGTTTTATAATTTGTCCTTAAGGTTATTCCTCACAATTGCACTGCGCATCCTTTCTGCGCATAATTTATGGCGTCATTTAGCGCGCCCGCGTGCACGCGCACATTGAAAACATGGCGGATTTGCCTTGATATTCAGCGCTGTCTGTTGGAAAATGGCTATAGCTCACCAACGAGCACGGGCACCCCAACTTTTTTTTCAGTCATTGTAATCAACTTATCATAAACTTTGCTTGAGGAAAGACTGATCTGATTCCTATTGCTGAAAATTGAATAAATAACGAAAATAGCAAGTAAACTGTAGTCTTTTCTATTTTGCCCTATGGAACCATGTCAAGAGATTTGGTTGAAATTTTAATCAAGAATTCAGCTTTCTGTCTAAATTAAACTTAAAAAGTTTATTTGTGTCCGATAAAATGCATTGACTCCAGTTTAATGCGTGTTCTCATGAGTCTTGGTGACAAAAATTTACAATTATTACTGGGAATGCGTTCTTGTAATAAGCATTAAATAATGCCAAAATGGGTCATTTTCAATGCCCCAGTGCTCCTTAATGAGTATGGGCACCCCCCTTTTTTACTTCAAAATTGGAGTTCTCATATGATAAACATTCAGTGGGCAAAGTTTGAACGAAAATCTATTGTCAGTTTTATTTCAGGGGAATTACCTTAATCACACGAGAAATGAACTCCTAGGGTTTTGACTCCATTGCACCACTCAAGGCCCAGAGTTTTCTTTAATGAATTTTTACTTGCCCCAATCCACGTCGCTTAGTTTTTGAAATTATATATATATAATATATGATGTCAAATATATAATGAGGAAGAAATAGGTTGGAAAAAAACATTTCAGCTTACGAGAACATGCACAAAAAGTACCAAAGTTATTATTTTCCAATTTAAATTTCTCCATAGACGTCTGCCCACAAATTCCTTTTTGTATAAGATTGCAATTAAAGATAATGATCTTTGCACCTTTTGTAAGGAAGAAACAGACATTTTGCTCCACCTTTTCATTTCTGGGGAACTTTTTTTCAATGGCTACAATCATCTTCGTTAATTCAGAAGGGTAATCATCTTGCCATGACTACTGCTGTGGGGCTGAAACCAGACAGTTCAAATGCAAAACTGCAAATAAATTTCTCCTGTCTCATGAACAGATATTATATTTGGAAGTGTAACTTGAGAGATGAAATTCCCAACCTTTCACAATATTTGCGCCTTTTGAAAAAAACTTATGAAATCGAAACAAACGGACTCAACCTCCAGCCTGAAAAATGGAAACCTCTCCTTGGCCACCTTTAAGGAGTTAAGAAAGCAAAAATTTGCAAAACTCAAACCACGTGACCTTATCAGTGATATTACCGACATAGTGACCTATCTATGGAGTAAGCTGGCCCTTTATTTTATTTATTTATTTTTCTCTCTCTCTCTTTTTTGATGTATTATAAGTAAGTTTGATTTTCGCTGTGCAAGATTTGTAAGTCGGGTAAGTAATCTAATTATTTTGTAAATATTGTAAGTAGTGTAAGTATTAGTATTGTTAGTAGAGTAAGTAGGTGTAATGCAAGTAAGTAATGCAAGTAGTATAAGCGTTAGTATTGTAAGTGGCGTAAGTAACAAGTATTGTAAGTAATGTAAATAACTTCATGAACATCGTTAGTAATGTTAGTCCCAATTAATTAAGGTTAGTATTGTCAGTAATGTTAGTATTGAAAGTAACGTGTGTATCTCAATAAAAAATATATATATATATGTATAATGTGACAAAGGATCGCCTTGCCTTACACCCCCTTTCTAACTTAAAATGATCCGGCGCTAAACAACCAATTGTTTATCACACAGCTCGAGACATTATTACAGAAAGTTTTAATCCATTTCATCAGGGTAGGACTAAAATTGAAGGCCTCTAGTGATTGATAAAGAAAATTCCATTCAATAGAGTCCAAGGCTTTTCCCAACTCTATGAACAGTAGAATACCTGACAACTTAAGCGATTCAGTATGATCTATAATGTCGAGGATTGAGCGAGCCACCTCTCCAATGAATCGACCCTTGTTAAAATCGGATTGATTGTAATGGATTATTCGATCGAGGAAGAACCTTTTTGATTCTGTTAGATATGACCTTAGAAGCAAACTTGGAGTCAGCATTGACTAAAGAAATCGGTCTCCAGTTTTCCAAATGCGTTCGATCTTTCTCTTTTTTAACAGTTAATGTGATAATTGCCTGTTGTTGTGAATTTGACATTTCTCCTGTGTCAAAGGAGTAGTTAAAAACATCTGTCACGAGCTCACCTACACAACTCAGTCCAAAACTCGGTAGGTATACCATCATTCCCAGGGGTCTTCCCATTTTCAAAAGCATCTAATCCTTGACACATTCTTCAATAGTTATTCGACCTTCACAAGTTAGTCTTTCTTCCTCAGGTAATTTTGGTATACTAGGTTGGCCAAGAAAGTGTTCCAAGATATCGGGCTGCACCGTACTGATTTTCCCACTATAGAGATTTCTATGATATTTTAAAGACGAGTGTAAAATGTTTTCAGAATTGGTAGTGGTACCTCCACTTACACAAAGTTTCCTTACATGTTTCCTTGTATGGTTTTTTTCTCCAAACAATACTTAGCACTCTTTTTCCCATGTTCATGCCATCTCGCCCTTGAACGCAAAATTAATTCAATTAATTTTTTATTTCAGTTTTACTCTCATCTGGAATCCTTTCAAAGTCTTCACATTGATTTTGTTGAAAGTGTATTTGTACAGCTTATTGGAATGTCTTCTGCAGACTTTCCTCTTCAGGTCTCTCTTAATTCTTGCTAGTTCTTTTGAATATTGCATCGAAAAAAGACGTACGTTGTATGTGTCTCCCGCTTCCTGAACTTTCATTTCCGGTCGTGTTGCTATGTTACGAATGACAGGTCAGCTCGTTGCTAAGGACCTCGTCCGCATGTGTATATGAGAGGAGTTGAGATTTGTAAAAACGTGTGCGGTGAAACGAGATGTTGTCCAGAGTGAATTCGCGAATAAAATTGTCTAAAAAGAACCAGCAGAGTTTTATCGTCACCCAGCAGCGACATTTGACACACCGAGCCGATCTTCCCAACTCCCTGCGGGGCGCCGTACCAAGAATGTTTGCCGATGACACCAACCTTACGTTATCTGCTAAGACGTTAACAGAGCTTAAGCTAGCTCTAACCCCTGAATTAAATAACCTTAGCTGTTGGCTGAAAGCTAACAAGCTCAGTCTAAATGTTGCTAAAACAGAGCTAATGATTATTGGATCAAGACAAAGACTGCCCAATGTGACGATGTAGAAATCAGAATTGATGACCAAATTATCAAGAGAGTCGTTCATACCAAATCCTTGGGTCTTACCATAGATGCTCAACTCTCTTGGGGTAAACACGTTGAAGAGATTTACAAGAAAGACTTAGTCTCTTCAGCTATAGGCGCCCTAAAACGTGTGCGGCCGTTTATATCCAAAGAAACTGCAATTCTAATTTATAATACCTTAATTATGCCTCATTTTGATTACTGCAGCCCCTTCTGGGACTGTTTGAGTGGTTACTTGAGTGATAAGCTCCAAAAATTACAGAATCGCGCAGCCAGAGTTATTACTAAATCACCCTTTGATGCGAGCTCAAACCACCTTCTCTCCACCCTCAGCTGGGAGAGGCTATCTCTTCGACGAAAGAAACAAAAAGCCTTAATGATGTATAAAACCATGAATGACCTTGCTCCGGAATATCTACAAAGTCTTTTCTCTCAGCGTCACTCTGCTTACAACTTAAGAAACTCTGAGGGAAGGCTGACCCTGTCCAAACCAAGCACCAATTATTTGAAACGAAGCTTCTCTTACAGCGGGGCCATGCTATGGAATAACTTGCCCAAAAACTTAAAAAATGCTGCATCCGTTGAGCATTTTAAGCGAAATATCAAGAAGGTAGCTGATATATCGGATTGCCACACGGCAATCATGTAAAGCAGTTGTAATTAGTTTTAGTTTTTAACTTAAGGTATCAGTAAGGGCAAAATTTGCCATTTTACATAATTTTACTTTTTTAAGCGGTTCGATAAATCTTTAGGAAATCTTTAAGATAAAAAAAACTCCACGAAAAAATATTATATCTACCGCTAGTTATCGCGCGAGAAAGATTTTTGCATATTAATTACTTAACTGAGAGTTGACAAGTTCTGTCAACCTAGTAATTATCGAGGCGCGTGACATCACAAACATACTGAGTTGACACGCAATTCGCCGCGCGCCATAATCAGTGAACGGATGTCTTCGAAGAAGAAAAAGCGATCAGGCCCGTTTTCATCGGCTAAAGCAAGGCCAAAGAAGGCAAAAAGCACTCTCGACAAAGAGTGGGCCGCAAAATTGGCGGAAAGTGACAAATCAAGCCGCGCTAAAGTAAGCTTACAGTTGCAAGAAACTGTCGAAGCAGAGAAAATCGACGAAGAAAATTGGACGCGAAGTTAAGGAGGCTCGAAAGGGTTTTTAGCTGCACGCGCGCGCGCAATCTACACACGCCATAACTAAGATGCACGCGTCAGCTGAACCAGTATTAAAATCAGCACACCGGAAGTTAATGCTGCGTAAAATCGCGCGAACCGGAAATAAAATCTGCAGAAAACATTTGTTTTTAACTCGAAAGTTCGCTCGGTGACCTATCTTGATTTTTTGCATGCACGCACCATTCGCAATGGCACTTCAGATATAAAAGTTTCGGGGAAAATTATCTAGTGGAATTTTCTGTAAGCCATAAAACGCGTTTTCTTTAAATACATTAAATTCTACTAGATAGAATTTTTTCATACTGTCTGAAAAGTTAAAGAATTTAGGGAACTTTCCAACAAAGAAATAAAAATGGTAGGTCACCGAATTAGTTTCTCAGATAATTTACAAAAACTGAAATTTAGAGGACGCTTTTGTGGACCTCGTGCGTTGCCATGGTAACTGATATGACGTCACAAGTACCCTTAAAGTATAGCCCAACAATAGAGTTGCAAGGAGACATATAGTTTGCCCACACCATTAAACATCCTTCTTTGTAATCTTCCATCGTTTCACAAGCAATATAGCAACGAAAAACCCTTTCGAGCCTCCTACAAAGGCAGATCGATTGTTTTGGGTGAAAGGCTGCAAGAACGTCTCGGGGATGCGGTTTCATGTCGCTTTTGCCAAGGAGATGTGGACATTATGGGAAACGTTGAATCGCGAAATGGACTTGGTTCATCGTGGATTACAAGATGCCAAAATGAAAGCTGCCCATCCCAAAACACCAATTCAGCCTTCACAATAACTGAGAAGGGGAAGGGTTTTGAGGTCAATTTCGATCCACCGGTTGTGGCCACGCTGCAGCCTTGAAATTTCTGAGTTCTCTTGGACTCGCACCGATAAGCAAAAGCTGCTGGGCTGCTCAAACCAAAACAATCGAGGGAGAGGTGGGGGTTTTACTCGAGGAAGAACTGAGTAAAGCGGCTTGCGAATTAAAGAGTGGAAGTTTTCTCTTGCAGAGTTGAACTGTTCTCACGAAGACCTCGATAATGGTTATGCTGTAGCCGGACCTTTGGCATCTTTACTGACATGATCATAGTTTTGAAGATTAGTCAACCGATATGTAAAATTTCGAACGCTAATATAGTAAATCAAAAGATAAATTCACGTTTGCTAACCTTGGTAATCTCACTGCACGCACGAAATTACCGCGCGGCGCCCCGGGAAATTTGTACCTGTTCCATGTTAACTGTCACAGTCCTATTGTTATATAGAAAGCTGATCCCTCTGCGGTATCTCCCTTGCTGTGATAATCTCTTCGCACTTGGATGCCGCCGAATTTTATTTTTTCTCTGTTTCTCGAAAGTAAAAAATTGGCGAATTGTACGTACATTTTGAGTTCCAAGTCGGCAGCCCCTGGACCAAATTGGCTGAAATTCGGAGACAATGTTGTCAGAACATTCGCCAACAAAACCGTGTCTGCGAATTTTGATTATTCATTAGCGGGAGTGGAGCTTGATTTATGGGTTCGTGAAACTTTGTAAACATATTCACATTTTCGAAACACGGTAAACTTTTACTGTTTTAAACAGATCAGGTCATAATCTTTAGTTATTAAGCTTCCAATAAATATACGGTTTATATGGGTTTTGGTTAAAATCACAAGCGCTAGAGCGTACCGCGCGCTGATGGTCAAATGGGTTATACTGATACCTTAAGCTTAACTGATGATTTCCCGTGTTTAAATAAAGATTTACATACATACATACATACATACATACATACACACACACACACACACACACACACACACACACACACACACACATACATACATACATACATACATACATACATACATACATACATACATACATACATACATACATACATACATACATACATACATACATACATACATACATACATACATACATATTGTGAAATCAAGCGAAAAATCACCGAGCCAAGCTGTAAGTCAGCCGTGAAACTACGTGTAACTGCGTGTGAAATTTATCATCGAACCGCGTGGTTCAATATTGTGGAAAAGTCATTCAAGCGGGCATTCAAGTCGTGTCAAAATGAGTGCCTCAAACAGAGAAGAAGGCGAAACACCTCCGCTGTTCACGCCGAGTGAGTCTACTACTTCAAGTAAACATTCCGTTTTAAGAAAGAAATTGCGAGCTGAGAAGTTAGCACTGGAACTAAAAATAGCCGAGCAAACGTTCGCAAATGAGATCGAGTGTCTGCGAGCCGAACAACAGAAGCGTGCAAGGCTCTTGGAACTTCAAAAGAAAGCTGAGGAATCAAGATTGGAATATGAGTTCGAAGATGCCATCGCCCAGGAAGAAGGTATGTCAAATAAAGGTGATATTGATGAAGAGTTATGCGAATTACCTTCAGACGGTGTCGACGATCGGGTCTCGCGCCTAGACCTCGAAATTACTGAGAACACTGTTGTTGAAAAACCTCACATGGAGGGAATTAAATCCACCAAACCGGAGGTCGTAACAGAGATTTCTAGTGAGCCCCGTAGGAAAGAGACATGTGAATCTTGTATTGCTAAAGGTGAAGCTGAGTTGAAAACCTCTGCCACAGGAGACCCGAGCGTGCAAACGTCAAAGATAGATCAGTTGTTTGAGAAAATGCTGCCAGCCTTTGTGAAAATCGTTAAACCAAACGTGCAGAAGTTCAATGGAAATCCACTAGAGTACTCAAAATTCAAAGCAGCATTTAATGTTGAAGTGGATAAAAAGGAAGTTTATGATGCAACAGAGAAGCTCAAATTTCTGTTAGATTCTGTAGAGGGAAGTGCAAAATCATGTCTAGCGAAATTCATGCCAGGTTCAGATAAATACGAGGAGGCATGGACTGCGCTCCAGGAGCGTTTTGGTCGGGTCGACACAGTGGTATCAGCTGCGAAGAAACGTATAGATCAATTTCCAACCATAGTAAAAGAAAATAGTGTGCAGATCAGGCAGTATCAAGAAATTGTTTCTGAATTGATAGGCATTTTCAAAGAGCATAACTTTCTTCACGAGCTTAGCTCACAAGTCCCTGAAGCAACTGTTTGTAAACTTCCTGCACGTCTTTGCGGCAGATGGGCCGAGTTTGTTGAAGGAAAACCAAAATTGTCAACCTGGGATTCATTTGCAAATTGGCTAGAGAAAGAGGCAAAAATTAGTGAGTCCAAGCAGCGATGGATGCCAGAGAAGAGAGAGTGGAAGCGTTCAGATACATCTAAAGTTGATAGGCGTAAGCCAGCTGACAAATCCCAACCTGGGCTGTTTGCAGGAGCCACGGGAGAATCTTTACGCGCTAGCTGTGGAACAAAGAAGTGCCCAATTCATCAATCCACTAACCACACTTTGCAAGAGTGCAAACGTTTTCAGGGAATGTTAACTAGCGAGAAGGAGAAAGTTGTCGAGGAACACAAATTATGCTTATGTTGTCTATTACCCGGTCATCGTCTTAGTAAATGTCGTAGTAAGAATAGATGCAAGGTTGAAAACTGTGCCATGCGTCATCATACCCTTGTACATGAAGTCGACTTGAAATTTATTGAACGGGCAAAAGCGAAACGTGAATCGCAGCAAGTGCCAGAAGTTGAGAGAGACCCAGCGCCTGTCTCACTGGAAGGTCAAGACTCATCACCGCGTCAGGCTGTGGAGCCTCTTGAGGAGTATCGACAATCAGCGTACACTGGTTGTGAGAGTGGTGGTCGTGCTTTGGTTGAAGTACTTCCCATAGTTGTCTTTGGAGAAACAGGAAAACAGCAAGTGATGGCATTGCGTGACTCAGGGTGTAACACAACACTTATGGATGAAAGCTTAGCGCTCTCACTTGGGCTTCAAGGCAAAGAGGTAGATCTAGAAATTCAAGGAGTAAATGCGCAGAAGGTGTTTACTTCCCAGCACATCAAGAAATGCCGCGTTGCACGAGTCGGAAAAGAGGAAGTCAAATACTCCTTACGAGACGTGAAGACAATTCCTAACCTGAATGGTCCAGATCAGAAGTTGAAGTGGTCAACAATCAAGCAGGAGTATCAGCATCTAAAGAACTTGGACTTACGTGACACTGACACGGGTCCAGTACAACTCATAATTGGAACTAACAACTCTGACTTGATTCTACCAAAACAAATTCTGAAACCCTCAGGTCAACCGGAACTTGACAGGGTACCTTATGCTGTTGAGACCCCACTTGGATGGGCGGTGACTAATTGGTTACCTGGTGAGCGAAGAGAAGCATCTCCATACAATGGGTTCAAAGTCTATGAAAGAAGTTCAGTTGAAGATGAGGAGCTGAAGCAGTTGGTCATGGCTCAGTCAGAGATAGAAACGTTGGGCGTGGTCAAGCTAGCTGATCCAACCCGTTCGATTGAGGACAAGCGAGCATTATCACTAATG
>JAHPZR010032601.1:0-7500 GCA_019787425.1 Platygyra sinensis | reverse complement strand
CTTCCTGAACTTTCATTTCAGGTCGCGTTGCTATGTTTCGAATGACAGGTCAGCTTGTTGCTAAGGACCTCGTCCGCACGTGTATATGAGAGGAGTTGAGTTTTGTAAAAACGTGTGCGGTAAAACGAGATGTTGTCCAGAGTGAATTCGCGAATAAAGTTGTCTAAAAACGAACCAGCAGAGTTTTATCGTCGCCCAGCAACGACATTGTATTTATTCAATCCCAAGCAACTCTTATCTGAAAATTCCTTTCCTTCTTCTTTCCATACTTCCAGATTCGTTTTCAGTAATTCAATTGGCCGTTCCGAAATTCAGGAGGGGACTTGGGCGAGTTTCAAATATTAACCAATCGATAAACTGACACCATCAAATGAAAGATCATGTTAATAGTCATTTGACTAAGGGCCTCTTCATATGAGCCCGGTCGACCGAGCTGGCTCGGGTTCCGAGTTCTCGCCTGGCCACTCTTTTCTTTGTAAAAATATCAATGTGTTCATATGAGAGGCCGGGCTGGCCCGGTTACCGAGATCTCGGTTTTTGCAACCGAGATCTCGGAAACCGGGATGAAAATTTTCTCATATGAACACTCCAGCCCGGTGACCGGGACGAAACTTTTTAAACAAAATAGCTTCGTTCGCACAACATATCGACAACATAGCGGCCAAAATGGCATAGTTCTCGTAGCTCAGTGGATAAAGCGCCCGCCCGGTGTTTGGGAGGTCATGGGTTCGATTCCTCTCGGAAACTCAGATTTTTTTCTTCGCCTCACGCTCGTGTCATGTTGAATATCTTATATTTCAGAATTAGCTTTATTAGTAAAGTTATAAGAGTCCACAAAGCTATGACAGTCGCGAACAATACAAGTTTATGTTCCACCATTTTGGTTGTGTTTCTTGAATTCATCTCGGTCTAGTCGACCGGGCTGAAATTTCCCATGTGAACACACCACAGAATTCGCCGCCCGGTAACCAAGCCAGCCCGGTTACCGGAGTCGTATGAAGAGGCCCTAAGTATGATGCTTTTAGGGTGAACAGAGACCAAGTTATGGACTTTGAAATATGCTTCGAAATCCATACAAACGTCTCTAATTTTGAGACAGCGTCCCCCAAAACCATAAAATCCCGTCATGCACCTGCTATTTGAAAGAAGCTGAGATGAAAACTGCTATGTTTACCCATTTTAAACAGTATCACGGAAATCATAAAAATTTTAAGAGTTTGTATGATTTTGGGGGACGCTGTCTCAAAATTAGAGACGACTGGTCAAATCACCAATATCAACATATATAAAAAAAACGGTAGACTGATCCCCACGGCGAAGAGAGGAAAAGAAATAAAACAGCAATGAATTTAAAACAAGTACAATATATTTGCCCGATATTTCGGTTTAAAAAACGAACCTTCTACGGGGGCTAAAAGAAAATGAATGCAAAAAATACAAAATGACCGTTACATATAAGAGCTTTGAAATATAAAATAAGAAGCTATGATAGGTTAAAAAGTAGCTAATTTTGTTGATCGCTTCTATTGATACCGAGCGGCTCAAGTGTCATTGCCTTGTTTATAAGATGTGCCTCACGTGATTTTCGTACGGAGTCACGCTTGCTGTGAATGAGTTCTAAGGGAGTTAAAAGAAGATGGTCGATGGAGTGGCCAGGTTGGTTAAAATGTGTAGAAACAGGAGTGGGCTTGATCAGCTGGTGGTGATTCTGGATGGAACGACGATGTTCACCAAAACGTTCGTGTAGCTGGCGTTTTGTCTCTCCAATGTACTGCTTTGTGCACTTCTTACATTCAATTAGATAAATTAAATTTTTAGATTTGCAATTTAAATTATCGTTTACACGTCGTTCTTCTTTAGTTGCAGAGAAAGTATATTTAGTTTGGCCTTCTTGTAAGAACGGGCAGGTGAGGCAGCGAGGGTGATTACTCTTATAAATGCCAGGGGGTGCTTTTTGTTGTGGATTAGTGCTGTCACGCAACTGAGTTCTTACCAAAGATCGCGCAGGTTAGGAGTCCTTTTACAAGCTACGACTGGTGGAGGCGAAAATGTTTGCTCAGTTGCAGCGGGCAGAGGAATGTAGAATGTTCAGATTCTTGCGTACAGTAGCGGAAGCGTTAGGAAGAGCTGGATTAAAGGTAATGACAAATGGAGTTCGGGCTGACTGGTTGTTCTGCGGTCGCGGTTTTAAAGCTTCTTGGCGTGAGATGTTGCGTACGCGGTTTACTTCTCTTTTTAGAAGGCGGCGACTGTATCCTCGTAACGCCAGATAGTTTATCAGTTCATAGCAGCAATCACTGAAGAAATGGTCAGGTGAACATATGCGACGTAAACGTAAAGGCGAGGCTAAAAGGAATGGTACGTTTGTTGTGGGCAGGGTGCAGGCAGGAACTCTTTAGAAGATTTTAGAAGGTAGTGATGTTTATCGGTATGTTTGGTATGAAGATCGGTCTGGATTTGGTTATTGTTAAGGTGGACTTGTAGGTCTAGGAAGGGAAGTGACTGGTTTGAAGAATTTGAGTACTCGTGGGTGAATTCGAACTTTATAGTTGGATGGATAGAATTTATGTAGTTAATAAAGGTTTTAAGATTATCTTCTCCTTCAGTCCAGATCATGAAAATGTCATCCATATATCTCCACCAGACAAATGGTTTCAGAGGGGCGTTTTCGATGGCAGGCTGTTCAAAATTTCCCATGAACAAATAAGCATAGGAATGTGCCATGCGCGTGCCCATCGCAGTGCCATGGGTCTTTAGAAAGTGTTGACCATTGAAAGAGAAATTACGATCTAATTCGCTATGCTCAAACGATCGTAAATTATTTTCCTCTTAAAATCATAGGTAAATAAATACAACGAATTGATGGTTGGATGCTCAGGCAGTCCAACAACTGACGTTTATTCAAGACTCACACCAACAATCGTAATAAGTCAAACAAACTGAATCGAACTAAATAAAAGCTAATTTACAAACCAAGCTGACAATTTGTAAACGCTTGGAAACATCTTCGAGAATATACATATTTTTCGCAATATCGGACTTTTATCGTCCGTGAAGCTCGAATACCCTTTCTGAAAGATTAGGATTATAATTAAGGGCAGAGGTGGCTCCACCAGACCTTAAACTAAGACCGTACAATTTATGGTCCACCCCTATTACCTTAGGCACTCTTTAAAGATTTCCCTACATCTGGTATACGATAATTTAACTCCATATAACTTATAAGAATTTATAGACTTAAATAATGTTACTGGACGGAAAAGGTAAGAGCAACTGAACTGGTAAGATCAATCTCATCACCCATGGAAAATGTCATTTTTAGCCCTGGAACAAACACCCTGGGTGATCAGGAAAAGATTCAAGATGCACGGGCGCGATGTTACTAAGTTCATCATAACGAAAAAAACCTGCAAATCCTAGTAACGAGTAGATACAAACAACACGTATGTCCTTAGGATTAGCAGAAGGACCAGCAAACTTACCAATAATGCTCTTAATAACCTCAGCAGATATAGACGCCTTTATAACACTAACTGGCTTATCACGCCTAGCAGCATCCAACAAATTACGAGAAATAGAACTACCCAACGGAATGGCGCCGTTATACCCAGACCAAACGAGTGAAACCACTTAAGAGCTGCGTGAGTCACAACTAAAGAGGCATACGAGCTACAACTCTTATAGACCTTAAGATAAGCAACTAAAAAACGTAACAGGAAAAGGAGACACCGACGGAACCCCGGAAAAATTTCCAATAATCAATAAACTATAAAATATCTTTCTTATATGTTTTCGCTGTAGAACCCGCTTTAGACTTCAGTACTGTCGAAATAAGCTCTCCAAGATCTGGCTTTACACTAACCGGTATGCACTTTCAACCGTGGTCTGAGACAAACATCTGCAACGAGAAAACAAAAGAAATAATAGAAAATATGAACCGCCAAAAACAGTCACAAGCTGTAAAAATACTTCTGCCAGAACATGACAAAACGGCAAGTGCCTCCATAAAAGCATTGTAATAATACCAAAAACAGGCCAGTGCCTCTTATCCACAACATTGTGACAATACCAAACTCAGGCCAGTGCCTCTTAACCCAAATCAGGCCAGTGCCCCTTATCCACTGAATACCATATGGGCAAGCGTCCCATGTAAATAAAGCTAAAGACACCTAAGAAAGCTTGATACGAACAGCCAAGATGAACCCAGTGAAACTAACACTAACCAAAAACGTATTGGTGTTACCGCCTTTCTTTAAAGCAGTAGCATCAACACACTTGTAATCCACTACAAATCTAAAAAATTTTCTAGAAATAATTGGCCAGAAATACGACGACGACCAAAAGGGCACGACTATAGTGGCAATGGCCCTGGAAACGTGCAAATAATGAATAGCTCTAGCAATAAAGCTTACAGGAGGAACAACGAGACAATTCTCACCTTCCAAATTTTGCACGAAAAAATCCACCCTGCTACCAGCTGGGTTCCAAACTTTAGAGAAAAACTTGCAAACCTTATTATAATAACTATCAAAACAATCCACTGAATGAGGCGCCCCAGCTTTCCCCTGAAAACAAGAAACAATCGGCTGAAATCTGCGGCCAATCGTCTATATCAATGATTCGACTAATATAATCAGCTCTCTCGATTTCATTGCGAGGGATCCAGTGGAGCTATAACTCTATACATTATTGGCGCAGAACTGGAAATTCTCCAGTGCAATAGCATGAAAATCACTTCTCATACCTCCACTTGAATGATTTTACATCACTTTGACCACCAGAAAACTACTTCACAAGAGCCTACAATCAACAAATTCAGAGATGCGTTCAGTAGGGTGACCATTGCTTGATATAATAGGACGGCCAGGGTTTCCTAGTTTATGAATTTTTGGAAGTATGTAGAAACGACCAGCTCGTGGATTAGGGTTGGAAGTGATATATTTGTAGGTCTTCTTATCAATTAGTTTATCGTTGTACATGCGACTGGTATATTCTTTAATTCTTTGTTTTATCTTGTCAGTAAGGTCTGTAGTTTGTTTTTGGTAGTATTTGTTGTCGTTAAGCTGTCTTAGGCATTCGTCAACGTACCAGTTGTAGTCCATTATTACTGTTCCGGATCCCTTATCTGCAGGTTTTATGACTATATCTACGCGTTTCTACCTATCTGTTTGTTTTTTTATCTACCCCCGCCCGCGTCGATATTTGTCCTCTGATTGTTTCCGTCGAGGAGAAACATAGTCAGTACAAGAAGTTCAGCTTTTCTTTTCTCTTATTGGACATGGAAGGAAACCAAACTAGTGTTATTGAGTCTAGCGATAGTGACATTAAAAAGCTGATGGCAAGTGCTGTTCCGGAAAGTACAAAAAAGTCACCAAAATACGCTGTTAATGTCTTTGAAGGTGAAGAAAGTCACGAGTAGACTTTTAATATTTAGTTCTACGTAAATTTAAACAGATTCATTTTATAAAATAGAGATTTAATACGATGTGAAAATGGACCGTCAAACGTCCAAACTTTAGCGTGGAGGAAAGAAAGAAAAATTTCATAGTTGTTTGCTGTGTTTGTTATTTTCTATCTTCGAAGCGTCAGCTCGTGCTTCGCGAGCTCGTCAGACGACTAAACTTGTAGGGGAGTCACATCCTGACTCATATTTTGGCTTTTGTGTCTGCTCCACAATTAACGCCAAGGACTGCAAATATGTAAGGTAATATAGACTACCTTGCTTTGCCTCGAGCGCTCGATGATCGTGGTGATCGAACAAATCAGCTTCATTGGGTAATTATTGGGAAAGGTTGTGTCTTCTATTCAGTCGATAAATGTTTTGAAACCGGAGCCGATCCACGTAACAATTTCTATAAACAAATTTTAAAACTTTGGACGCCATCATTTGTCGGCATTTCACTGCGTGATTCCGCGCGCGACTTTGGCGTCATCGCGATTTTTTGAAATCAGCTCGCGCGCGGTCAAAAAACTATAGGGAGCCACCTTAAACAAAGTTGCACGTATCGAACTGTCCTTGGCAAATTTGCAGTTGTTTATGCGCGTACCCACTTTTTCAATATTTTCAAGTTTTTTAAGGCAAGGAACCGTAAATGTGCTTCTTTTAGTTTCCTCAGGAATTTAATTACCAGTTTACATCTGAAATTTCTCTCAAAACTTCGGAAAAACTATAAAAACATCGCATTTCGTGGACGACAGGCAGCCAACTGTACTCTAATGGCTGATAGTATACGAGTAGCTCAGCCAATCAGATTGCAGCATTTGCGTTAGTATACTAGTGGAATATTGTACTAATATCTTACATGCAGACAAAAACCGCCTTAGGGTCATTCCACTGAAATAGAACCTGCTCTAAGATTTTTGTCAAACTTTGCCTATTGCTTGTTTATATTATAGAAACTTAAATTTTGGAATTAAAATGAGGGGTTCCCATGTTCGTTTAGGCGCAACATCACCTTGTTACAGTACCATGGGTAAAGTCACGATTGCTTCAGTGCTAAATTCACGTTTTCGACGATTGTTTCTTGCTCAACACTGAGAACTGGCCCATATTTATTTTACATAGAGAAATTATAACTCAATTCAAAACAACAGGAAAAAATGATAGGTCACCGTACTCGTTTTCAAGAAAACGGCGATTTACCTCCATGGCGAGGTTCAACCGCAAAGAAAAAGCCGCCATTTTTTAATGCGCGCGCGCTAATGACGCGTGAAATTATGCGCAGTAGGGATGCGCAATGCAATACTGGGGAATGACCTTAAGTCATTATTACATACAGTGAATGCTGAGCTACATAAATTGTATGTTTGGCTAACATCAAACAAATTAAACCTTAACATAAAAAAAAATCAAATTTCGTTATATTCCGTCCATATCAAAAAAGATTGTCCTTTCAACCCAAAAAAAGCATATTTGACAATAAGAAGAATATGAACGTTCCCCTAGACTGCAAAGATTACGTTAAATATCTAGGAATATTTATTGACTCTAATCTTTCTTGGAAGATCCATATTAAGTATATCGCTTTAAAAATTAGTAAAACTGTAGGCCTTATTGCAAAATTAAGACACTTTCTACCTCTCCACACCCGATTACATATTTATCAGTCTTTAATCTCTCCTTATATCACTTACAGATTAACTGTCTGGGGTCAGGCCTATAAGTCTTACCCAAATAAAAATCTTAATTTTACAAAAACGCGTATTAGCGCTTTCATGTACTTCGCAAAGAAAAATAAACACACCAATCCACTCTTAATTAATGCTAAGATTTTGCATTTTTATCTGAACTGATGCACAACGTTAGCACTGCGTTAGCACTGCTTCTGCTCAATTAACATACGTAATTTATTTACGAAAACGTCCAGTGTCCATTCTTATAACACACGTTCTTCTACCCCAGTAATTTTTCACATAAGAGCTTCTAGACTCTAAGACAAATAAAAGATATTTCAAAAAGACAAACGCAATTCTTTCGCTTTACTTTGAAAAGCCTTTGAA
>JAHPZR010032599.1:5000-7500 GCA_019787425.1 Platygyra sinensis | reverse complement strand
CGAAAATTTCACCGTTAAAGATGGAATATTAAGACAGGTAGAGCCCGGAGTCCAGGCCAAAACTCACAGCTGATCCACGATACACCTTATTTTAGGAATCCGCGAATCCGTTCAATTTATCGCAGAAATCCGCATGCCCGCAATCCCAGGGCCGTAGCCAGACTTCAGAAGAAGACGAGGCTTGTTTCGGGCGCCGAAGGCATGCCCCCCAGAAAATTCAAATCTAGAAGCTCAGAAATGATCTTTTTAAGCATTTTCCGTGGCATTTATCGCAGATAAGACACAAGAACAATGGTGACTTTTCATGTCACGCAGCTTGTCACCGTTATGTCACGATACGTCTCCTTAATGGTCCCTCTGTAACGTTCAATCATTTGAAAAATCACATTTCACATGAAACGAATTAACCTCATTAAAATGCTTTTCCCCTCAATTCAACCACCATATATTAGCTGGTTTTATCTTAACCAATCCAATTTTTCAAGGGATTATTTTCTCAATTATACGTTTCTTCAAAATAAGACCAAAATCAACTGCCTCGTCCTGCCTCATGCTAGCTACGGCCCTGAATCCGTTCGCTTTTTGAAGTCGATCTGTAAACTTATTCATCCCCCCCCCCCCCCCTCAATCAGTAAACTCCTGATAAGAACATGGCATTGGATAATGTTAAACTACAATGTGAAACATCCAAAAGGAGCTCAATAGAGAACAAAACTAGAACGTTTTCTTATCAAAAGAGACTGCTAGTTTATAAACATTACATATGTTTCGTAAGGCTGAATGACTTAAGCATTAAAATCACATTTGGCTTGAAGAACACGACAAAATACCCTCAAGGCGAAAAGAAAACAGGGGCGATAAAAAAGAGACAAGCAGAGGGCGTTTACTTCACTTTATTCACTTCAAGAAAACTGCAAATGAACCCAAGCAAATTGTCAAGAGAATGGCTATACTTCAACTGTTCCTTAAAGTTTATCTACAGCACGTTGAATCAAATAAATAGCAGTAAAGAAATAAATACTATTTACACGGTTTATATGTCGGTCGATGACGGTCGAACAATTCTCGTGAATTAAAATTACAAAAGCCGAATTTACGAAATAACTATGATTGATGCCAAATGAATTGTCAAAAGGAGGTTAAGAAACCGTTCTGTGAAATTTCTTTGTAAAGCTTTTGAATCAAATACAAAGCATTTCAGATAAATAAATTATGTACTTACAAGATTTAAGACGATCGAAGTAAAACTTCTAATATAAAAAATGTTACAAGTAGAGGTCTCATAATAACTACAAAATGATTGTAAACTAAGTATTCAATGAGAGGTTTAAAACCATTCTGCAAAGTTTCTTCTAGTGTACATTAATTTGAATACTATCCAAAGCAGTTTTAAATGAAAGTTTTTTACAAGTTTCAGGTTGTCTGATCCTCTCGACTCAGTTATGAAGTATCATCAGTTACTGTGCTGTTTTAACAAATCATTTATCTCAAGAGAGTCTTAAGTCCTATACGATAATTTCTACTGAGAATTAAACAGATACAAGGATTCATAGCACAGTTTATGCGAGTCATTAAAAAAGCAAAAAAATAAAAGTATTCCAAGCCACAAGACTGTAAGTCCGATGCAAAGATAAACAGAAACCAGGCGATAAAGTAAGGCAGCCAGCATACTGCAAACCCTAACACAATAGCAATGGCCATCTTTAACACATTTCGTTCCCTTTGTTGGCGTTGTTGTCCAGCGTTGGCCGATTGCTCGCCTGGAATCTTCTGTGACTTGAGCTTTATATAGATGGTAATGTAAAGTATGACTATCAACACCAACGGGATTATATAGAAAAGCCAAGAGTAAGATGAGCGAACTAGGGAAACCTGAAGAAACATCAGAGATAAGAACATAAGAGACACTGAACAGAGAAGCATAGAACCGCAGGAAGTGGCCCGGTTCCCCCTGGTTTTCTTTGGGGAAACGTTGCTTTACTTGCGCAAGGTCTTGTAGCCTAGGGAAACACAAAAACGGGGTTGAAAATTGAAACAATTTTCCATTCAACGGACACAAAAAATAAACTAGCCATCTAAGCGACAAAATATGATTTTTCAACCAAGCAACCAAAATTTACACTGAAACTGAGCGAGAGGGATAAACTCAGTTCTTCTGGACTGCTTTTTCTACAACAGAGGAAACCGGACACGACGGAGGTGTCAATCTTCCATTGATCAATGTTCATGTCAACCTTTTCTTCATTTCCCACGACCTTTCCGTTAATTTGCAATAATGTAAGCTTTCAAGCTTCAGTGTGAGGAGAAAATCTCATCGTCGTTGCCAGTATCAATGTCGAGGTCCATGGGCTCGTAAACTCCATTTAAAAAAGCCACAGTGCATTGTCCATAACAGCCGCCAACGACCACGACGTTTTGTTGTTTTTGTTGACCGCTCAGAATTGCATTTTCGCCCGTCTGTATGTGCCATTTTTATTCCCCATAAGTTGTGAAAAATGTA
>JAHPZR010032598.1:0-13692 GCA_019787425.1 Platygyra sinensis | reverse complement strand
AACTAGACAATCCAACAGGAACAATGAATAAATTTAGAATATCTCAAACTGAAGGTAAGAGCTCCCTCTGTTAGATAACCTCAGTCAAGTTCCCTAACTAGGATCGGCTGGTTAGCGCATTTTTACAACACTACAGACAAAGCATTCTTTCCTTTTATGGCTTGGTTACACCGCGGAAAAAGTGAAACACTCAGGCGCAAATGCAAGAATGTTTCCATATTTGATTGAACAAACGAAATTATTTAAACCTATGACACCAATTGAGTAATAGGGTATACAGGGCTCATAACATATGTAGTTGGGGGTTGGGCTATAATGATATTTCATTTCCATTTTTGCTATTACACTTTTTTATGATTTTTAGCGTGTAAGAATTGTTTCTATTGTTTTCCGTAATGTAAAGAACACAAAGAAAAATTACCTTCTAAGCCGAAGATTAAAACGAAGACGCTTAGTTCGTATTTATGCTATGATTAAATTCCGATAATATATTTTGAAACAAGAGCATCACATGTAGTAGACGTTTGTTTTGATTATAACAAGAAAGCCTGCATTTCGATTATTTGGCCTTTGAACTCCACGTTTCCTACTTTTCGACGAAAGAACTGTATGTCTGCAATGATCACACAAAACGAAAGTCAATGAGTGTCAGATTAACTACCTTGCCCATCTTATTAACGAAAAATGCAGCATCATCCTTTTTAGGCGATATCATAAAAACGAGACACGAAATCTACAGATCATTTTTTTCGATCTAGTGAGAATATAGCTGGTTTTGCGATTCTTTCCCGTTCGTCTCTATTTATGTACTGACAGAGAATCATATTTCAGAACGTAGCACCGGACGCTATAACAGAAATCCACATAGCTATTTGTCGCACGGCGTTTTGTACTTGGTAAGAGACAAAGCTTCGGCAATCGTGCCAAAAATAACTTCATTGAATAAATCGGAAAGCGCTTTTACACTGAACCTGCAAAGATCTACCTTATTGAGATGGCTATGAATTTTTTGTTGTGTGGTCTTCGTTTGCTTATGATTTGCTGAATTCGGCATCATACGGATCCTAACCAGATGTTGAAGAAAAACTCTGCAAAATATTCGTCGAAATGGACACTGGAAGTTGGAAACTTCCCTTAAAGTAAGTCTTCCGCCTAAAAGAGCTCATCAGAAACAGTAATTAATTAAATTCGTCAATTGTTTTGAAAAACAAAAAGACAACAACGAAGCTTTGGCAGTAATAGTGGCAAAATTCACTACATAACGGCTTTTTATCACCACAATTTTGTGTGATCTTTGCGAATTCTAAAGGACTGAAAGTATCGAAGGTGTTCGCAGTTTATATAAAGACAGGAAAATGGCAATACCACAAAATATAAGCGAGAAGAAGAGGTTGAAAACAAGAACGGACAACATAACCAGATGTTGAAGAAAAACTCTGCAAAATATTCGTCGAAATGGACACTGAAAGTTGAAAACTTCCCTTAAAGCAAGTCTTCCGCCTAAAAAAGCTCATCAGAAGCAGTAATTAATTAAATTCGTCAATTGTTTTGAAAAACAAAAAGACAACAACGAAGCTTTGGCAGTAATAGTGGCAAAATTCACTACATAACGGCTTTTTATCACCACAATTTTGTGTGATCTTTGCGAATTCTAAAGGACTGAAAGTATCGAAGGTGTTCGCAGTTTATATAAAGACAGGAAAATAGCAACACCACAAAATATAAGCGAGAAGAAGAGGTTGAAAACAAGAACGGACAACATAACCAGATGTTGAAGAAAAACTCTGCAAAATATTCGTCGAAATGGACACTGAAAGTTGGAAACTTCCCTGAAAGCAAGTCTTCCGCCTAAAAAAGCTCATCAGAAGCAGTAATTAATTAAATTCGTCAATTGTTTTGAAAAACAAAAAGACAACAACGAAGCTTTGGCAGTAATAGTGGCAAAATTCACTACATAACGGCTTTTTATCACCACAATTTTGTGTGATCTTTGCGAATTCTAAAGGACTGAAAGTATCGAAGGTGTTCGCAGTTTATATAAAGACAGGAAAATAGCAATACCACAAAATATAAGCAAGAAGAAGAGGTTGAAAACAAGAACGGACAACAGACTCAACCTGCTTATAAGGCAGAATTTGTGATGCCAGCCCAAGCAGGTGGGTGTTAGGATATACAAAGTAGAAAAAGTATAAAACGCAATTTAAAGGATATCAATTAAATTGTGACGAAATTTTCAAACTCACCCTCTTCTTGCGTTGGACGTAGCATTATTGAAATCCTTAAAAGAAAAACAACGAGGGCTAAAACTTTTATTTTTGCACCGCAACGTGCACCTTCAACTTCAAGTCTTGTGGAAAGCAAGAAAATAGTATAAGGTACAGCTGGCGATGTGAAGGCAAAACAACAGCCCATACACCGAATGCAAATATGGCGGACCACTCGGTCGTCGCCCGGGACGAGTCGAATGAAAGCGAGGCTAGTTGGGCTTTGATGTTTTGTTTTAAAATGCTTCCCGGCCAGAAAACTCTTGCTTCGCAGTCGACCTGTTGTTTTATTTCGCTGTGCCTACGAGTTGCTGTGTTTCTGAATGCGACGAGAGGGGATAGAAATCTTCCACCGTTAACCTCTAAGAGAAAATAGTGGATCAATGCAATTCGTTGAGACGGAGAAAAGGAGTTCACGATCGCCGCGGGGACTAGAGTTTGTTTGCTACGTTTCAGGCTAGATCTCAGAAAAATCGTTTAAATGACGAGCTTATGTGGTGTCTGGTGGTGTTCCAACACGGTTTTCATGGCCAATACCCTCCCCAAGGTAAAGAAAAGGTCTCCTTGAATGATATCCTCTGTCTCAAAGGAAGAAGTTATTTGCGTTCGCGTCCACTCGCATGATTGCACGTGCACGGAATCGCACGGAGTAAATATAAATACTACGGTGCAATAACCAAGCGAATGAACTTCAACTGCCCCGTTACTGAAACCAGTGAAAGCATTAAGCCAAATGACAACAACTTAGAGCTAAATGCGATCGCTTACACATTTTCTAAGATCGATTCCAACCTGAACTTAAACAGTCCCTACGGCGAATGTGAACTCCTTGCCTCCGTCTCTTTGGTTTCCACTCAGAGGCGAACGGATTTCGCAAAGCTCCTACGTAATGTAATTTCTTTAGCCGAAAAGGAAAATAATTCAGTGTTTTAAACGTAGTTATCTTTACTGGTTTACTAATTGCTTATGTCATCATTCTATTTAGCGAATTGTTTACAAAGGTCAGAAGTACATCTGAGATGCTTGATCTCGATTGCCGGAGTTTGTGAATAAATTATGTTTCGCGACTACATCACATTCTATTATGGGCCGGGAAAAAGATGATAAGGGCAATGGCCGTTTTTATACTAGAGGACGCATTATCCGTCCAGACGGACAATGCGTCTCACGTGTTATGCGTCTAGTGTAAAGACGGGACGAATAACAAGACGAACTTCGACAGATGAGCAATGCGAACTATTTACGTGCGGAGAAATAAAAAGGAATGGGGACTAGAATGTTATTGGCGGTAAAATTAAAGATGTCGGCCCTGTTGCAACTTGTAAAATTGTTTTCCTTTAAAAGAAGTGCAGAACAAGAGTTTTTAAGTCTCCAATATAAAATAAACGAGTAAGTGGCAAGGGAACGTTTCGTTAGGGAAACGGATTTCGAAACTGAAGCTTCAGAACCCGCTGTTATGTCAGCAATCGTGATTACAAAAAGCAACAGAAACGAACGAGGTCCAGATGAATTGAGAAAAGGAGACCGGTGAACGAACGGATTCCAAAACTGGGACGAAGCCTCTTTCAAGAAAATGCTGAGGGTGTCTCGAGAAACGTTTGAATTTATTCTGGGCGAAATTAAAGACATTATCAAGGAGGAGCCCACTGACATGAAACCTCACCCTACTCCACCTGCTACCCAGTTGGCTTTATGTCTTTACAGACTGGCACATGGGTGTACGTTTTTGATGCTTTCCTCGAAGGCCTTCTTTATATCCTCGAAGACAGTTTTATTTGCGGTCTTCTTGAACGCAAGCGTGTCCAGTTTGTAACCAAACTCGTGTTTCTCGTCTGCCTGGACTAAGGCAAAGTACTTGAGCTCTGTTTGTGTCCATTGTCGATTTCGCGGTTTTGCACTTGCCTTATCACTTGCATCCGCCATGTTGTTTTCTTTCCATACAACCGCTGGCTCTTTCATAACGCGGTGTATTTTTTACGTTCTTCGTCTGATGCCCGTCTTTACACACACAGACGAATTATGCGTCCAGTCGAATTATCTTTCGTAATGCGTCGTTCACGACGCATAACCAAGGATAGTTCGTCTAGACGCATAATTCGTCTTGTGCCTGTCTTTATACTGGAGACGCATAACCAGACGAACTACGAATGTTTGCCCAAGTTCGTCCAGACGGATAATGCGTCTCTAGTATAAAAACGGCCAATGTGGAGAAACATTTGCATGGCGACAAGATGGACAATGTGGAATTGGATCCTGAGAAAGGGAGAAGTTTGCATCGTGGTTTACGAAAGGTAAACACGAAGGATCTCCGGGGAAAGTGTAAAAGCTGATATCTGAGAAAGGCGCTCATTTAAATGCTAGTACAGCCATAAATCAAGTTAGAACCAGTAATGCCCAGGCACGTGAATGTGAGAAAGTTTGTAAAGTTGTGAACAACCTTGAGTCTGCATGGGCTCGATATAGTAACATGTATCAGAGTTATATCCTTAAGAACTTGCCTGTTAAGGAATTTTAGCGTGTTGAACAGCGTTAGAATAAGATGTATGGCAGTAGTATTGTCCGCTCGAACTGCCCCCAACTCGCGCTCTGATTGGCTGTTTGAGCCCTAATTCTTATGCAAATGAACCCTAGCCCTCAAAAACCAAAATGGTGGACTTAAAGGGTCATTGTCACGATAAAGCGCATGTGCGGTCTTGATTGACCCCAATTTTTTTAAACCAATAGAAACCGTAATACTATCACGAGCGCCACGAATTTGCGGCGGGTCAGCTTAGAGTTGCACGTGCCTTTCGAAGATCTCTTTATCCGCCGACAAACAACAAGACACGCTCTCACCCCTTCGTCAGCACGCATGCACCTTGTTTGTAAATAGTGCATGGGCGCCAGCCACTCAAAACACGGCCTAGTTTGTAACACACCTGGGTCGGGTTGTTCAAAAGCCGCTCGACGTTAACCTAGGATTAAACGTTAACTGCAGCATTAGTTTCTCTTGTTTAAAAATGTTTTTCGCCTCTAACGTTTAGTGTAGTTCGAGATTACTACAGCTCGAAACTGAATTGCAAACAATATTAACAAAACACCTCACCAAAAACGTAGAAAACTGAAATCAAAATTTTCGCTATCCATGGGTTAGCTTAATCAGAGTTTGAACAACCTGGTCTTGGATTTTTGGAAAATATATTCTTTGTTTTTAAAATGAATTTTGGGTGATGCGTGACACCTTTTGCAAGACGACTTCTGTCATTTAGAGTCACAGAACCTTGTAACATTTTTAACGATTAGGTTCCCATGGAAATCCGTGAGAACGATCCCAGGCTTTTGCGTCCTGTGGCCAATTTTCCTGCCCAAAACAGACTCCTGCGTTCATCCTCCTTCCTGTAGGAAACTGCCGCCTCTCCTCCAGGTTTCCGAGCCGATGCCGTCATCGTGTATTCTTAGTTCTGCTCCTGATTGGTTGAAAATAACCTCTGTCATCTTGGATTCTCACTTACATATCCATGAAAATTTGTAATCTTTCATTTTTTTCTCAATAAAATGCTGTTTCACCTTAAATTAGTAATGTTTGTGTTACTGCGCATGCGTGTTGTACCATTTGGGATACAGGGGAAAGAGTAACATCTACCACATGGTTGCGGAGTCAATGCATGACCCTTATATCACGTATGGACCACTTAGGAGGTATTGCACATGCGTCCTGTACATTTCGACAATAGGAGGACAGAGTAGTACCTCCCACAAAGGTCAGCGGACTTTTCATGATCCTAATATAAGAGGCATTTAATTAGTAGAATAGTAACGAGGGTTACCCATGGTAAGCTCGCCTTCTTATGTCATCATCCTAAATATGGTTATTAGGGTTAGGTCTAGGTCCTAGGGATGATGTCGAAGGGGACTGGGAACGTTGACGTCATTAGGGGCTAGGTCTGGGGATTGAACACTAATCAGAGTTAGGCCTAGGTCCTAGGGATGTTATAGGTATTGGGGTCTTAGGAGATAGGGGACTTGGAACTAAGGGTCCGCCATCTTGAATATGTTATTAGGGGCCAGGCCTGGGGCAAAGAGATAGGGGACTGGGATGGGTGACATCATAAGAATGACGTCATTAGGGGTCAGAGGGTACTGGGAACTAAGGCATGACAACATTGGTGTTAAGTCCGCTACCGAGCAGTAGAATTAGCACAGTATAAGGCAGAAATGGAGATGAATAGAAATGCATATTGAAATAGAAAAAGCGAAAATGATCAGAGAAATCCGATTTAAAGCTTAATGAGCAGAAAAGGAGTATGATTTGCTGTCTCTGGAAGATGGTGACACTGCATCTAATGAAGAAATCCTATTCTTAAGAATGAGGTGGACCACACATTCCCTCTTGAACCTCAATATTACCAAAGAAAGGACAGAGAACTAACTACTAAAATGCCCTTAACCCCCATAGCCGCTGAGTTTGCTCCATGCTTAGGCACAAATTCAACCCAGGCAGTTTTGTTGAGACTGAGCGCAATTCAAGCCATGCAAGCAGTAAAATTTAGTAGAAATGCAGCAAACTTTCCGTTCTTTCTGGGAAGAATTCGAGACAATATAGAATATGGCTTATTATCCGATGCACAGAAAATCGAATTTGTACGGAAGTTTGTATCAGGCGAAGGATGCGATGTGGTGGCACGATCTGCAGGGTGCTCATATGAAGATTTTGTCGCGAATTTAGGAGATCGCTATGGTCAACCAGCGACTCCATTGCAGCTGCCTGCACTGAAAAGCTGACCGTGGGCGCAAAACTGGGAAATAGAGATTTCAATGGTCTACGCAACTTTGCAGAACTAAAAAGTGTGCAACTAAACGATTAAAGGGGTGACTATGAACGCGAAGCAGGCACTACTGCAAACATGAAGCTAATCGCCGAACTATTTGATCAACAAGTGGGCCGACGTATCGTATTCCATTAGACAAAATGGACCAATTCCAGGTCTGAAAAGATCTTGCCAAGTTCGTCATATGACAGGCTGCAATTAACAATGACCCAGGATTTGCAGGTGTTGTTGCGATGCCTACCACGGAGACAAGAGAACACTGAAGAAACCCATCGCATGGAAGTAATGACCCTCCAAATCCAAGGTGGACCTCATCCTTTGTAACTGATTTCGAAGCGAAAGACACCGGAGGAAGACCAGGATCAGGTGATGGACAGGGTAAGCCCCCACGCGGCAAGCAGAACTGTTTGTGCTTTTCAGGATCACACGAACTGGCTTCATTCCCCGAATTAAGAAAAAAAACAAAGATACGCAAACCCGCTGGGATATTGTGAAACTTCATAGGCTATGTCGTGCTTGTATGACACAACGACATCACAGACGGCAGGTGTGAATCCCAAATGTTCTGCCCATGAGGGAGTGATAAAAAACACCACAGGTTTCTTAAAAACCCCCTAAGGGGAGACACTGCTCAAACCAATGGAGGAAACCAAACCCGCCAAGGGGAACCAAATTAAAACCTGCGGTAAATCAGAGAAATGGCGAGCAACTAAGCACTACTGAACATAGAATTACAGTGCGGTATGCGACCATAACAGAGCCGACCAAGAAGAAAACAATACTTCTCCATATGATACCTGCGAAAATCTTATCTTCAGATGGAAAATTCATCACCACTTATGGATTATTAGACAATGGATCACGTGGAACCATGGTCAGTTCCGAAGTCGCGAAAGAACTTAACCTGAAAGGTCGGACGAAGATGGTGTCTGTTAGCACTCTTTTGCAACAACAAGATGAAGAGTTTGTAGTTGCAGCATTCAAGTTGCAGTCCGAAGGAGAAGGAGAAGTTACCGTTGTCGAAAAAGGGCTTGTATCAGAGAAGTTCAACATCGCAGAGAAGTGCCTTCCAGAAGACATCGACAGAGGATTACACCCTCACATAGCGGACATTCAAATGCCTGAAGTGGAACTGAGAAAGGTGACGGTACCCATAGGAAAGGATGTTAGTGAGGCACATGAAGTGTTTGAATGTCGAAAGTCAAGGAGGCTTGATAGCCTGTTGCTATCTCTACGAGGCCCATTGGGTTGGGTCGTAACTGGATGTATTAATAGTTCACAGAACCACGGGAACATTTCAGTCAACTTGGTCACATGTGACAAGAACTTGCATTACCAAGTTGAGACGTTTTAGAAAGTTCAAGCTAGGGTTTGGAACGAAGACTACGTTGAAGACAAGAACGGATGGTGAAGCAGATTGTGGGCATCGAGACCTTACTTTGTCCAGAGAAGACATGCGTGCGGTGGACATCCTAGTGAGGACAATGCAGGTAACTGGCGATGATCATCATGAGATGGGTCTGTCGTGGAGAAGAGATCATGTTCAGGTTCCAAACAACCACAGGGAAGCAGAAATGAGATTGCAAAGTTGAAGTCTTCAATTCCATAAAGATTCTAGTGTCCAAGAGAAACATCGTACTAACTTGGAGGATTACATTGCAAAGGGATATGCTCCTAACTGTCAGACGAAGAAGCTTCCAAATCGGGTCCCAGAACGTGGTATCTTCCCTATTTTGCAGTCACCAGCAGCAACAAGGCAAACAAAGAACAGGGAGAAACATTCTTGAATAAGAACCTGCTGTGGGGCCCCGATTACACAAAATTGGAGTCTTTTTGAGGTCTCGCAAAGAGAGATTGTAACTCTGGTTGAAGACATTGAGAGTATGTTCCATCAAGTAAAAGTCCTTCCAGAAGACCAAGATTCACTAACATTCCTGTGGTGGAGTAAAAGCATACACGAAGTGCACCAGGAGTAAGACATGGCAGTACATATTTGCATCCGCAGATTCACCTTGCTCAGCTAACTCTATCCTTTTGAGAACCGCAGATGACAATGAAGGAAATTTTGACCCTGTGACGACGGATACTTAGGCACAACGTCTATGTTGATAACCTCTTAAAGTCTGTACCAACACCGGAAAACGCAATCACGCTGATGGAGCAATTGATTGAACTTTGTACTAACGGTGGATTAAATCTGGCATAATTTGTAAGCAACAACCGGAAGGTTTCTCTCTGCTATACCTCGGGCAAGGAGAGCTGACTTATGTTTAGATGTCAGTCTTGATGAGTTGCCCGTCGACAGAGAGCTTGGAGTAAGATGGCAAAAAGAGTCAGACATGTTTGGTTTCAAAGTCGTAGAGCTGGGCAAAGTTACACACTGAGAGGCGTTTTATTAACAATCCGCACGGTCTTCGACCCACCTGAACCATGCTGCGCCAAATTGCGCAGGACCTGTGGAGAATGAAGAGGGCGTTGAATCAACTCCTCGAAGGAGAACTCCAAAGATAACTACGGTGGAAAGATAACCTACCTCATCTGGCAAGCGTGAAAGTTCCCAGGTGTTACCTCAGTCAGTCTGACCATGAAGGAGCCACATTACAGCCGCCTCATCATTTCTGTATTGCGTCCGAAGTTGGATATGTTACTGCTACGAACAACGCGTCAGCGATCGTGCCAAAAGCGATTTCATTGAATAAACCGGAAAGCGCTTTTACAGTGAAGCTGCAAACATCTACCTTCTTGAGATAGCTATGAATCTCTTGTTGTGTGGTTTTCGTTTGTTTTCGTTTTGATGAATTCGGTATCATACGGATCCTAAGCATCCTAAGCTAGTAGAAAAATCTGCAAAAGAAGCTCTTCAGAAACTCTAATCAATTAAATTCGTCAATTGTTTTGAAAAACAAAAAAAAAACAACAACGAAGCTTTGGCAATAATAGTGACAAAATTCCCCACATAACGGCTTTCTGTCTTTCATTTTCTGAAATTTTGTTAGTTACTTTAAAGTAGCTTTGAAATCTGATTGGTTATTTTGTTTTACTCTCTCATTCTCATTAGCTGCGAAAAAGATAGGATTTAGAAAACAAAATGCAATTTGCAAATAAATCACACCGCTAAGAACCAATCAGATTGCAAGGATAACCGCAATTTCAAAAGGGATTTAATGAAGGCACGAATTTACTTTCGCAAACGAGACAGACACCAGGTAAAAATATTACCACCATCCCCCCTCAACAAAAATGTCTTTTTCTTCGTTTTTTCCGCGTTATTCATGAACTAGAGCGTCAGCGTCAGAAAATTTTATCACCACAATTTTCCGTGATCTTTGCCAGTTCTAACGGACTGAAAGTACTCAAGGTGTGTTTATATGAAGACAGGAAAATAGGAATGCCACAAAATATAAACGAGAAGAAGAGGTTGAAAAGAAAAACCGAAAACAAACTCAAGGTGCTTATGAGGCAGAATTTGTGATGCCAGCCCAAGCTGTTGGGTGTTAGGATATACGAAGTAGAAGAGTACAAAACGCGATTTAAAGGCTATCAATTAAAATGTAACGAAATTTTCGAACTCACTCCCCGCTTGCGTAGGACGTAGCATTATTGAAATCCTTGAAAGAAAAACAACGAGGGCTAAAACACTTATTTTTGCACCGCAACGTGCACCTTCAGTTCTCAAAATTTGTGGAAAGTAGGAAGATGGTGTTAAGCTAGCATCAGCTGGCGATGCGAAGGCAAAACAACAGCCATAACGAGTCAACACTGTAATAAGTGATGGCGTGTTTAGTCTCTGTCATTAAGAGCAATTTCTGCTCATGTCTGTTTGACGCCTCCTACTCTTTCTAAGACTTCCCGTTTGAATTATGCAATTGCTATGTGAACAAAATATTTTTATCTCCGGCTTTGTCAACTACGCTTAGATCGAGAAAATAATTTGTTTTTGCACGTCTGGGTGAATGTTATATTCTAGTAAAAGAAACTTGTGTTTTTTAACAAAAGCTCAGTAAAATAAAACCCTTAAAATTTGACGACATTTTCCGTGATCCCTTATTTTGTTTTGGTAGTTTATTGAGAATCGATTTTTGCCATTTAATAAGCATTTTGTTCAACTTGGTTCGTGATAAAGTTGGCCTGAATGTTGAATACATATCTAAACAAGACGATCTTTTAGATCGTGTAACCGCGCTTTAAAATTAACTCGTCTTTGCATTATGTGTGGCACAGGCGGCTCAAGCTCTCGTTGTGAGGAGTTATTTCTGTTAATGTTTATGCGAACGTTCAGCTCGTGAAACGTGACATAGTTACCGCAGTCATTTAGTGTTACATAACGACCGAGTTTCGTTACGCGAAACGTGACTCTCAACTTTCAGCATATAGAGGTGTTATGTTACATAGGGCTTGTCTTGGGAAAAACGTCAATAGACATTTTAGTGGGTCATATGTTCCGAGATGAAACGCAGTGCACATTCTAAAGTAGTCCTTGATGATTCATGGATTACTGTAGACACCACATCACTTCATCAACACAAACTCTATTATTATGTGACAGAGTCACTTAAGTTTATTTTTTCACCTAATTTTATTCTTCAGTTAATTTTATTGTCTGGAATTTGAGTGATTCTATCTCGTCATCACTGCCCAGGGATCCCATGAGATAGCTAGGCGTATGCGCATAATCAGTGCTTTTGGCGCGCGAAATCAGTTTTGCAGCTTTAGTTTTTCGGATAGAATTTTCGCTTGTTTTTAGCCTATTCCACTATATTCTCAGGCAAATAGTTGGCCAGTCGGTTTCTTGCATAGGCAGCTATGTCGGCTACGACGGAAGATAGCTCAACAACACCCTCGGGATCAGAACTCCGCGAGTTTGTTACGTACGGCAGCAACAGCTTGGCTGTCGTCCTTTCAAAATCTTACCACCACGTTGTCTCAGTTAAGCGAGGCTTCCCAGGCACAAACAGCAGCATTGGCGGACTTAAAGGAAGATCTCCTTCTCCAAGACGATGTAGCCGGGCCAAATCTCGACAGACCAGACGATTCACTGGACATCACTCAGATCGCACAGTAGTGAATGACTGCACGCGCGATTCAGGCGCGAACACAAACGCAACAAACAACATGGCTTCTGACACTCGCTCCGACTCGGAGCCTCAAGGCCACAAAAGCATCGTAGATAGCATGACCCAGGCTTACCTACCCAACACGAAAACATCCCCAGCTATCGAGGGAAAAATTGCCACCCTCGTCGACAACATGCTCACTGGTGGCCTCTCTACCGACACGGTCAAAGAGAGCGCCGACAAAATTTCACCACCGGAGAATGTCAAGCGTCTTAACGTCACAAGTGTCAATGAAGAGGTGTGGGATTTGCTCCCTCGTCGGAGTCGAACGGTGGATTTAGCATTCCAAAAAGTACAGGAGCTTTTGTTGCCTGTCTTATCTGCGCTGTGTACTTTGAGTGGCAAGCTTGTTAGCTCCATTCAATCTGGCGACACGCCGAATACGAGAGAAACTCTCACTATTATCGTAGATAGCATTGCTCTTTTGTGCAATACGCACCACAAGCTGAACATGAAGAGACGGGAATTAATTAAACCCGAGTTAAATCCACCTTACACTCGACTCTGCAAGGAAGAGATTAAAGCAACATCTAGGTTGTTTGGAGATGATCTCTCTGAACACTTAAAAGATATGGCGGAACTGAAAAAAAGCGGGGATACAGATGCAAAAACCCTCAAGTACAAGCACATCGTCCCAGGGCTACAAGGCCCCAAAACAAAGATTCAACAGGCCACATTTTGCAAAGCCATATGCTAGGGCACGTGGGCAATTTGCCACACAGAAGACAAATTTCCAAAGGCATTTTTTAGCCAACAGCCGGGCACCAAGGGGTGCCCACACCAAACAACACACTCCAATCCGTAAGGATCAATGAAAGACAAGGTGAGGGAACAAGTCACATCTATTGTGGATGCAGATTTGCTATCCCAGCTGGTCCTTAATTTTAAAGCAGGTTGTGTTAAGGACCACATAACAAACTGGAAAGCAGTTACTACTCATTCTGTTATTCTTGATGCCATCCAGCATCATCACATATAGTTGGAGGGGCACTGTAGACCTGTGCAGGCTACCAAACCCAGACAAATTATTTTTTTCATCTGGGGACAAAGACATCATAAACCTTGAAATAGCTAAACTTCTCAACAAAGGGGTTAGAGAACCATCTAAGTCCAGTGATGGAGATTTTATCTCTTCCATATTTGTGAGACCCAAAAAAGATGGTAGCCATAGGCTTATTTTTAACGAGTTTGTGGCATACTATCATTTCAAAATGGATACCATCCATGCCGCCCTAAAACTCATGCGACCAGGATGCTTTATGGCATCAGTAGACCTTAAGGATGCATTTATTCTATCCCTATTACAGTAGAGGATCGTAATTTTCTCAAGTTTGAATGGCAAGGCAATTATTTTCGATTTACCTGCCTTCCAAACGGGTTAGCATCTGCCCCACGATTGTTTACCAAAGTGTTGAAGCCAATATATGCTCACCTCAGATCCCTAGGGCATTTCTGCATGGGACACATTGATGCCTCTTTTCTTATGGGTCACACCTATACCTCCTG
>JAHPZR010032593.1:0-11157 GCA_019787425.1 Platygyra sinensis | reverse complement strand
AGGGTGTCATGTTTTGGTGGTAAATGACCCTTTTTTTTTCCTACAAAATAAATATTGTGGTAACAAAGTAAAACTTATGTAATAACATGAATACAAAGTATTTATCAGAGAGAGAAAAGAGAACTAAAAAATAAAATACAAATCATAGTTTTAAGCAGACTGTAAATTTATATAATCCTTTTTGTTGTCCACAATTCGGTTCAAGTCGTCTTTATATACATTTGCGTATATTTGCCGTTGAATATTTGGTATCTAGCTTTGTGTTGGTCGATCCTTAAGATCGAAGACAAAACAGACAAACAAACAAATAAAACTATGAACTAAGATGCCTGGCACCCCAACATCATTGCATGGGACAGACATGATTAAAAATCCATCATGTTTCCGAGAAGATGGTCGCTGTTGTAGAATACACGAAAAAAAAGTCATCCCTTTGCTATGTTGTTAGGTTTGAACAGGGGCGCCCCTGGTCTTCTGCCCCGCCCCTGGGTTTGAAACTGGTTTTGCAGGATTATATAAGACTTGTGTTGCAAGCTTTGGCTGCCAAGTGTAAAGCTAGCTTGCGATGAAAATGATATATTTTTTTGAAATAATTTCGAAACGGCAAACCAGAATCAAGAGGCGTTTCTCCATTTAATTCATAAAACAGACCCTACCAAAAGGAAAAAGTGATGGAAAGTCTTATTTTCTCTGTAATCCAAGGAGTTTCTGTATTTTTCAGACGACTGCAGCTCGCACCAAAATTTACCAATGGCGTCCTTGCAGGCGGCCGGGTTGATAGGCATGCAAAAAGGGACCCTGAGGCATTTGCAGAAGCAGTCAAAGTCGTTATTTACTGAATAGGATTCAACTCGAGTTGCACTCAGGTCATATAACTCATTCACTGAAAACAGAAGCCGTTCATGCGACTGAGCCGAAGAATCATCGTGCTCCAGAAGATTTGTTTCTGTTGTGAGAAAAATAATTATCAATTATTCACCGAAGTGGGGGTAAATACCCACCACTTTCACCGACACTGAGGTGAATAATTGTTTTAGTATATACCACACAAGCTGAATAACTAGCGGCCCAAAGAGCAACTTTATTTGTGACAATATACCAACAAAAGCCATTTTGTTTTTCTTCAGCTGCTTGAAGATGAATAGCACTTGGCCAGCTAGCCAATCAGCGCGCGCGAAAAGTACTATTCACTTGTGTGGTATATACTAATACATGTTATCTTTTGAGTTAAAACATATTTACCAGGGGCGGATCTAGAAGGAGGGTGCAGGAGGAGCGAAATCCTCACCCCCTCCCCCTCCCTAGAGAGGAAGCCTTCTTCGTATTTGCTTTTAAAATTTGTTTACATCAGCCGACAGTGACGTCATTCCTTAGAGGTACACCCCCTCCTAAACAAATTCCTGGATCCGCCCTTGTTTACTCACGAAATTTCGGATAACTAGATGTATGCGTTCTGATTTTCTATGCTGATCTTTCCTTAAATACGACTAACACGGCTGACTGTAATGCCAATGAAAATGAACGAAGTGCAAATTGATAAGACCCAATCAAAATCTCGATTCAGTTTAAACTTTTTTACTTTTATGCCTCTGGCTCGCTTAACCTAAACATACTACATCACATTGCCTTTGCTGAGCTCTGTTTGCTGGAGTTAACTATCAACACTGCACCCGAGGGAGACAGTACGGATCTAACAGGGAGATCCCAACGGTAAGAATATGCACGACTGTCATAGGACTGTCACTAAGGTAAAGCCCAGGACGAAACGTCTGCTCACACCGTTTTATGACAAAAAAGGGGAACAAAATCCCACAAAACCAGTCAGTAACAATATAGGGTGACAAGTAAAGCATTTGAATATGTGTAGCACGGTTTTGTATATGAACTGCAATATGTGCTTAAAAAAAGGGGGGGGGGGGAGAACTGATATATTTATATGATGAGAATACCAACAGCAAGGCGTTTTAGCCTCCTGTGATGATCAAAAGGAATAATGCACTAACAAAAATACGGTATGAAAAGTATGTGGGCAAATGGTGGAAATGGTGGCCCAAAAGCTGATCAAAAAGGGGAGGCATAGTGAGGATCTGAAAATTAGAACAAAATGTCTTTTTCATCGTGTACGAATGAGACATTATGTATTGACAAATTGGAAATCATCTCTACCTGTACAGGTCGGAAAAATTAAAAAGAACTAGGTAACAAATGCATGTCAAGATGCTGCACCACGATAATTTGCATAACCTTATGAAATGTTATTTGAAAAACAAAAACGTGCCAGAGAAGGTACAAAACAAACAAATGCTGCACAATGAAGGATTAAGTTAAACATCAAATACAAAAGGCATGAATGGTATACATAGCCACCCTTTTTGCGTATCAGTAAGTATACGAAGGGCTAGACCGCTCAACTTTCACGAACCAGAATTCAAACGCATGGTGCCTGAACTAGCGGGGCGAAACTAAATCTAGCAATAATCCTGTACTTATCTTAACAAAAAAAAAAAAAGCAGGAGTCCGGCAAAACGCTATTTCTCGATACAAAGAAAGATAGTTTAGTCTGGATAGACTGGACGACTTTCACAAAATTTGAAAGTTATGGGGTATTTCTTAGTAAAAGTTGGTAACAGGATTTTTCTAACGAAATTTGACGTGCTGAAAACGAAAATGCTTGTTACCAGAGTTTTTTTTTTTGCCATCTTCTACCTCAAAATGACGTCACAAAAATGCATTGAAAATGACGTCATCGTGGTATTAACTTTGCAAAATAAGTTGGATACTAAGCCGTCATCTATATATTATTTGCACCCAGGAGTACCACAGAAGTTGGTTCCCGCCTAATTCCAGTTAAATTGTTTCCATTACGTTGTAGAATGCATTCAAAGCAACATGTGACGTCATAAATGACGTCACATTTAGCTATATGTTTATTTAAGGTGGTATGATACCCTAAAATATGGTGTTAAATTTTTGAAAATACAAGATTTAAGACCCTTGAACACTTGTCGAAAACATTTTGAAGTGATCTTGCTAATTTTCCTCTAGATGAGTGCGAGATTTAAGGAAAGTACACAGTGGTATAAGTTTTTTTTACCTAGCAACGGCCATAGCAATGGTTGTTTACCATAAGAAAGTGGGCAAAACTATTGATTAGTCTTAACATATATATATATATTTAGTATATACACACTCAGTGATCTTAGTGTTTTAAGCAATCTGATTGGTTCGCTATCTCTGGCTAATGAGCATTATTCACCCCCTACCGAGTGAATAATGCGTAAGCCAAACAAAAATAGAACATACTTTTGAATAAAGCATACTTTTGATTCAGACTGATTTGAACGGTGTTTAAGGACCATTATTCTAGACTGTCACGAGGTTTTTTCGAAGATTAACTATAGATTTTCCATGTTCAAAGATTCTGTAAATAGTTTCGCGAATTCGCGCATGCTTGCACAGCTTGCACGTTTTCCGAGCATGAATTGAGAGGCCAATTAAATCGATTTTTAATGGTTTCCTTCTAAAATGTTGTTGAGATCACTTCCTGTGTATATACTAAAACTATTATTCTTCTCAATCTCGGTGAATAGTGGCAGAATATTTACCTCGATTTCAAAGAATAATTGTTAAATATATACACATATTAACGAAACTTTGTAAAAAAGCTTTGACGACATGCACAATTAGATTCGCATAATTAGTTGTTAAAGGTCTTGCCTCGAATCACCATCACAGGCTCATTCGTTTCACTTATGAAAAGGAATATTTCCTAAAACTGTAGTAACTTTTTACAAAATAGAACAACCATTCCACTCCCTCTCCCGAGATCCAATCTGACCCCCCGCCTGTTATTTGTGGCTTGTTAAATGCTTAATACTTCTTGTAAGAAACTTTAAGTGCACTTTTCTCAAATGTGTATTTTTGTACCGACTGACTTCACACCAAATTTTTTTCTTTGCAAGATATCAAGGTAAAATTCCTGAAACTTACGCTAATGAAACATCTATAGTGTCGTAATGCAATAAGCCAAAAAATCCTAACATTTTAACTTCTTTCGCGTGATAAGGGATGATTTGTCCAATGAGCGTGGTATGAAATGAAGTTATTTCAAAAAAAAGGCCTGTAAAAAGCACCGAAAAGAAGAACTAACTGCCAAAACCAAAACTTAGCTTCATTGCACAGAACCAAACAAACAATTACATGCCATGCTTAATTAACAGTCAAATCTTGTTTTGTAAAAGAGCAAGAAATGTTGGCGCTAACCCTATAAAAACCTACCTCAAAAGGCTGTCACTGGTTGCCATAGCAACCATTTTGAGTAAAACGTTCACAATTCATTTTGCGTTTATGAGCGTAATAGCACACAATTGATCATTTTCATCAAATTTAAACAAACTTTTTGGTCCATATGTAGGGTACCATACCACCTAAATTTCGTACGCTCCTTCACTAAGACTTGCATGACAATAGCTCGGGCTCGCTTTGAAATTCCCGCAAGAGTTATTTGAATAATTATCTCGCACAAACAACGGAAGACTATGCTCGCTCAGGCTTAAGACGCGTTCAAGCAGAAATGTCATTAATTTTGTTTTCCCCACCATCGTCGTACGAATAGAAAAGACCTGTGTTGTCTCTGAAGTCCCTGATTAACGTACAGACTTAACGTAAACCGATCTAGTAATAGACTGTGTCTAATAAAATGTTTTGACCTCGACCGGTCGAGTACTATAGGGCAACGATAAAATAGATCCAAGGGTTTCGCGCATTGCACTTTCCATATGACATCGCTTTGAAAAAATATTTTTGTTGGAAAACTTTTGGCTTCCGCGCTCAAATCATTGCGAGTGTGACATGTCAACAAAAAAAGGAGAGATTAGAGATTGCCGCTGCAACACGACTTTGTTGACAAAAGTTTTTTTGAAGAGCGTAGGCTGCGTTTAAATTAGAGCGACAGCCGCCGATTCATTGACGAGAGCAGTAGGAAATCCGAAAGCTTAATCTACGCCATTATTATTCAGTGCATTGAAATCGGGGCACTGCAAGTACATGTCGCGAAAGACAACAGCATTCTGCGCGATGGATTCACCGGTGACGAGATCTGTTATGGCAATTTCATTAAGACAGGCTGGATGTTCTGTGGGTGAAAATACTTTGAACTGCTTGAGAATGGTGAGCACTAAACATTCATTGTTGTCACGATCTTTCCTTCCATGAGCAGATTCGTTGTGAGAGAACTTGACTTCTTGGTGCAATCTAAACATCGTGTGTGTATTTTCAAGTATCTGTGACCTTAGGGTGTAGCCCACCTACTGAATGCTGATGACGTCTTGGTTATGTCCACAATTCATCCACCTCTTTTTCCTATCCCATTCAACCATCCAAGGCTGTGATCGGGACTGACCTGGTTGAAGTTGTTTTCAGTCCATTTGACAACGAATTTCCCCTTCTTGAACTCTTCTAAGACTTCCTTGGGCAACTGATTCATCTCGGAAATGTACACTGATCTCCATCTTGCATATTTCAGATGGTTATATCTGACAAAATATGGCAACATGTGGTGGAAAAGATGCAAGTACAGGTCCCATTTCCCCTCCCTCTGAGGACAAGTGAACATAAGGAGAATAGATATCATTTCCATGTAGTCCCACCAAAACTTGAAATTGACATTTTCCTCGGATCTTTGTGTGACGAATTCGTCGAGCATCTTTTTCACTCTTGGCGACTTCAGCAATGTTATCAGTGCTACAGGATTTTCGGGAGAGCAGGCAAGATGAGATATTTCTTGGAAGAGATCTGGGAACTATTTCTGGCAGAATTCTTGCAGAAGAGGCATCAGTAGCTGCCACAATGATTGCAGAGCAATCTTGTGAGCACGCATAGCTCCCTTGTAGGCTTTTCTATTCATGACATGTTCGGTTGCATTTGGCCCACTCTTGGCTCACGCTTCGATCAAGCCTGATCCTTTGATATGCATTCCAATCGCTTTTTGGAAGCACATTGATGTATGAAGACCCCCAAGCTGTACAACAAGCTTCTTTTGCCCATTTCAGCTCAACCAGCTTATAATACAAAGCCTAATGTTAGAACTGTATGCTGTTGTCCTAGCGTGGCTGATATCTCCATGCACCTTTTAACTACGGTATCAAGAGTATCAAATTCATGCGCCGGAGCCTGAAGAATTAGCAAGTAACCCATTGTTGTTACGTTTTGTTCATTGTGAGACAGCGTCTGATTGAATTCTGTCCAAATTTTCCAGGTAAAAGATTAGGTGGCATAACACTAGCGTTTTCAGAATCCAATGACTTCATGGCGCTCTTCGCCAAGCTGGTATCTACTTGCAGAATTTGATCATAGCTCAAAATGTGACCAGCTTTATCAAAAGCGTGACAGATCTTTTGACCGTGAAACTTGATGAAGGGTGCTTCCCAGTCCAACGTGCTTAGGTGTCCATTTTGTTCCTCCACGCACCCATAGGCAATGTCTTGAGCACTTGAAAGCACTTTGCATCTAGCCTCAGCTTCCTCCTCCTGTACAGTTTTCCAGTGTAAAAGTTTTTGACCTCCAAATGAGAGTCGTAAGAACACGTACACACTATCTGGAACACAGTCAATGGCATCTTGCTCACTGACACTGAGACTTTGGAGACCTGGCTCTTCCATCAAATCCCTACGTATCTCCAATGCTACATGGACCATAAAAAAAGAAAATATCTTCGTGTGGCTCGTATGTGGGCATTTTAGCAAGTCATTGGTTTCAGCCCTCTCGTTGGCCGGTTTTGATACAGAGACATTGGTAAAGTTTGTAGGAATAAGCAAACTCAGACGTTCTGACGGTCTTTTCTCGAGAGGCTGGACACACTTCATCGCATTTCCAAGTCTGAGCAACAACTTGTCTTTAAATGTTGATCTGCGGCTGATGAAAGATCTTGGAAATTTGTTTTTCTCTTTGCTTGTGTACCGTGCGTAATATAGGTACCACGCCAGATAATACAAGAATCGTCATTTTTTCCAACTTAATCTTCCAGACGATTGATAACTTCTCTGTTTGCTACGTCCCGGTACTTTCTTCGTCTTGTCGTCGCTTCGGAAACATTTTAACTTGTACCTTCTCTTGCATTATCCTTTGGCTTAACACTCTTCTGACAGAAGATACACAGTCTCAAGTCAACTTCCAAAGCTCTCCTGAGGGTCACAACTGGATCTATTCCAACATTTCACAGCTTTAAACAGCGTTCTACCTGCCACAAATCGAGCGATGGTATACTAAACAACGAAGATGAGTATCCAGGCTTAGTTACCACTGGACTGGACTGGACTCAGACACTGGGAGTAAAACTAAGAAAGGGCTACCGTGAACGAGTTTCTGTTTTCACATTCCAATGCGTAGCCATCAACTTCACTGAAAAAGCCCCACTGCACCCAAATAGCAGTGCATATGAAACAGTTTTCTGTTTTAATTCGGCCAGTTTAAAAAAAAAACGTGTTTCTCTGTGTGAGGGAATACTATGAAAACATAAATGACGTAATGTACTGGCCCACGAGACAGGCAAGTCTTTAGTTCGTCAAAATGCGAAGCATGTAACATATTATAACTGAACTGGCTCCGAAAAATCCAAATTGGTAAATTTAACGCCGTGGTTTCCCCTTTTCTACACATTATCATTGCGATGACGTCATTTTAAATGTCGATTTTGTGACGTCATTTTCAGACTGAAGATCACAAAATGAGCTTTGGTAACAAGCATTTTCGTTTTCAGCAGGTCAGATTACATCAGAATACTCTTGTTAGCAGCTTTTACTAAGAAATGCTTCGTGATTTTTGTGCGAAGGACTCTATGAAAATACAGACTAGTCTAGGATGCGGCACCAACTAATACTGAAGCAAGGAACTTGCATGTTGACTGGGGCCTATTATTGAAATTGGGTTAAGGCAAATAGATAATCATTTAAATGAATGACATCATGGGCATAGACGTTCGTAGCGGGATTAACAAGGCATCGATGCCGCCAAAACTTAAGCTGAATGAATATTCTGAAGTGCTCACAGAACTCGTCGGAGTAGCGTGTTGACCTTTTCGACCCGCTCATTCAGTGTAGTCCTCAAATTATTAAATGCTGGATGCATCCTTGGGAGTATTTGGCAACCACAACAATTGGTACAGATAAGCTCTTGATCAGTAATTCGGTAAAGGCGACTATGGAAAGCACAACCGCGACCGCATCGCGATGACTGACGCAAATATCATTCGAGCGTGATCTTCAGAACCACGACATTATTGGGGGCGTTCCTCCTAATGACTTCAAGATCAAGTCGAATCATTTTGTCGCCCGTGCGACCTCCAAAACCGAAAATTCTCGACATCGCAAACTTTAGATAAGTTAAGGTCGCGACGGTAGCTTTGGTGTACCTGATGGGTGTCAATAAACTCGACTACTCGCCGTGCAAACATTAATGAATGCCCTAAAGAGCGCGTGGTAATAGAAGCCATCATTGATCGCTTGTGCTTATGAAACTTCACGCACGCAACCAAGTCCCTTCGACAGAATTATAGTACACTGAGTACACAGTATTACTTATCTTTTTCTCAGCTTCCAAGTCCTTCAATGGCCACAACAGATCGCCAAAAGGAAGACGTGAAAAGAAAAACAGTTTCTTTCGTGGAGCTGAAGAAAAAGAGGCCTTTTTTTTTGTTTTTAGCTGGTTTTGCCGTTTAGAGATAGAGAGAATTTTATTCAGTAATGTTAAAAACACATGCTGGTGTTGTATTTACAAAATTATATATCTTCTTTTCAGAATCTTAGCCAAGGGGTTATACCTAAAGAAATTGTACTTTTCGATCCTTTTATATTTCGAAGCTCCTTACCTTTTTGTTTCTTTGACAGCTTTTTATTCTAGATATTTAAGCACTAGATGACATATCAGAGTTGTAGAGCTATATGGGCACACAGATGTTCTTTTTAAAAACCATCTTTTAAAAATTGGGTTGATGCTAAAACTGATTGCGTTTCTTTTTTTCTTTTTTTTTTCTTTTTTTTTTCTGCTCCTCGAAGTTTGTTGACTGCAGAGAGGCTCGCAAGAGGTAGAACTGTGAGCCTGTCCAGAAAAATATACATATACTAGTAGTTATCAAAGATTATGAGAGTGCGTTCGACGCCGTATAAATGTTTTTCAGATACCTTAAATGATTTCCCTAGCTGACTCTCAACCTCTAAACACCAACCTTTTTTCATCAACAACCGGGGTTTAACAGAAAGATATTTCAGTGACAAAGTCCATGCCAGTCTGATTGAAGACTGCGTTGCGTGACGGCACCAGTTTCCGTAGACTCACAAGTTTAATAGGACTAAAAAATTTACATCAGCTTTCCAATTTCGTGCTAAATATTGTCACATTGACTTGTAATGTTTAAGCGCAAAAGCTAATTTGTAAGAGTATATTTTTTTCGAACATTATTCTAAGCAGGATGTTCAAATATAACTGAGTAAACATTTGCAATCGCGTGCTTGTTGATCGCGTAAACAAACTCCGTGCAACTGATTCGAGTATTTCCCCTGGCCTGATTAACAAAGTACGCCGTATTTACATTTCCGTTCCCTGGTTCTGGTTCACTGTTATGGATCTTTCCTTCAGAGTACTCTTCCACTGATTCCAAATAATATTCGACCGGATACTGCTGATCTTTTCTGTCGCAATTGAAACTAAATCCACAAATGCAATCAAATACAGCCCGGGGATTTAATACAGCTGTTTCCAGTGAACATTCCAAAGCCTAGGCAATCGTGTTCGTGGACGTATAAAATAAACAAGCCCATCGTGAGCTCGAACGAACGTTTAAATAACATTATACTGGAAAGGACTATTGAACATAAAATTACTCAGCCTCAAAATTCCACGGCGAAAGAATGAGATCGAGAGCACAATGAAAGAAGGACCAAAGTCTACATTGCCTGCTCACCTGCTCACCTGCTCACATGTCCGGCACATCAGTGCCTAGCTTAGACCCTACGGTACCAGTTTACTGGTCATTTTTGTGCCCTTACAGGAATGTTGATTTTCCAGCCTATAACCTTACAGCAGGGGGGGGGGGGGGGGGGGGGCTTACACAGGGCAACCAACTCTCCATAGTCACGCAACAAAATTAAGCTCGCGTCCCACTTTGTCGAACGCAATCAGTGTATTAAAAATGAGGTTGACAGACCTACAGGACGCCCACGGTCCGTAGCATTTGCACATCTTCCGTTCTCTTTTCAACCTCTCGACCTTTCTTTCCTTCACCTTACAGCTTTCTCGAAGAACGGCCACAACAGTACCGGACCAGGACACTCTAAGACCAGGATAAATATGATATTGGCGATAATTAAGAAGCAACATATTAATTTAAAGAACTAGTTGCAAACAGCGCCAATCAAACAGCACGCAGGCCCGGTATCACAATACAGAATGCAGGTCAGCCAAGCATGTGCACGAAATGTTTGTAGCAGACTCTCAATACTCACGGAATGTTTAACTTGATTGCAAAATACGATTTTTTTGGTTTTTGCTGTGATAATTTTGCTCTGGAATTTACTCTAACCACAGGTAGCCCCAGCTCTCTGGTTACCGTCAACATGACATTGCGTAATGACGTTATTATAAGAGTTTGTATGGGAAATACAACTAATAAAGACTGGCTCTTCTTCTTTTACCCAGGAAAGATTTCTACTCCTTTTTGTATTTTTATTCGAAACCTTACTTGGGTTTAACCGTCCAAAAAGCGGAATCAAACGTTGAATTTTTAGCCTCGCTGAGATGTTTTCGCACACAAGTAGCCGCCATATTGAAATGGGATGGTTGCTATGATAACGTGTCATGTGAACTTAAAAAAAGTGTTGGATTGGCTAATAGTTTGTTTTGGTCCAGGTTATCAACTTTGATAACTGTGCAAGACTGGTAAAGAAAAAATTATTTTGATATCGGTGGGAATCCAGCCCTCGATCTCCGGATTAGAAAATTATGCTTTCCTGCTCAATGAGCTAAATATACATTCTAATCTAAATTGAGGTCCCAAGTCAGCTGCCCTCCACATTATCCTACATATAAATGATCACAACTTAATATTGTAGTTAAATTTTAAATGCCTAAGGGTTTTTTCTTACCTTAGTTTCCCTCTCTATACAT
>JAHPZR010032589.1:12500-15000 GCA_019787425.1 Platygyra sinensis | reverse complement strand
GTTTCTGTTTGATCTCTTCTTCGATTGCAGCGGGGCATCTGGGGCCACTTTCCTTCGGACAGCCAAAGGAATTCTGGACCCTTTGTCCAGCGGTTACTTGTAATGATAGCCTCAGCTGTTAAGCCCCTTGAGGCGTCGTCAGCGGGGTTCGTCTTGGTTCCAACATACCGCCACTGGCATGGGATGGATTGCTCGCGGATAGCAGCTACTCGGTTAGCTACGAAGGTTTTGTTTCTTCTCTCACTGTTAGCGATGTAGCGCAGGACACAAGTGCTATCCATCCAGTAGAAGGAGTCGTTGATAGATAGTTCTATCTCTTGGCGTATCATTCTGTCCAGCCTTGTGGAAAGTACATCGGCAGACAGTTCCAATCTTGGGATGGTCACTGGCTTTAAAGGTGATAAGCGGGATTTTCCCATGACGAACGAGCAGTGAACTTCGTGCTGGGCATTTACGAGCCTGAGGTAAGAAACAGCACCGTAGGCTACCTGAGAGGCGTCGGAGAAGTGGTGGAGTTGGCAGGAAATGATATCACCAAAACTTGGAGGCTTGAAACACCTGTCGATAGAGAATTGCTTGAGTATAGGTAACTCCTCCAACCAGTTCTTCCAGCGTATCAGATCCTCATCAGGGATCAAGTCGTCCCAACCAAGTTGCTTCCTGCAGAGGTTATGAAGGAGAATCTTGGCAGAAAGATGGAAGGGAGCCACAACGCCGAGTGAATCGTAAATCGAGCTGATCACGGAGAGGATTCCTCGTCTGGTGGGTGGTTTATTTTTGGTCGCAATTCTAAAGCCAAAGGTGTCTGAAGTCACGTGCCATTGTACCCCAAGGGCTCTCTCCACGAGGGTGTGGTCAAAATCCAAATCTCTGACGGATGCTGCTCGGTCTGACTCAGGGACAGATTCAACGACTTTGCGCTTGTTTGACAGTCACTTGGTTAGCCGGAAACCTCCTCGTTTCAAGAGTTGCGATAGCTCGCTCGAAAGATGGATAGCGTCTTCTTCTGAGTCAACTGATTTTAAGCTATCATCCACACAGAAGTTTCGCTCGACCGTTTTTACAGCTTCATTGCTGAAATCTTCTTGATTATCTGTTGCAGTCTTCCTCAAGGCAAAGTTGGCACAGCTAGGGGAAGATACAGCTCCAAATAGATGGACAGTCATCATGAATTCTTCTGGCTCTAGATCCAGATTTCCATCGGGCCACCAGAGGAACCGTAATGCACTGCGATCTTCGGGGTTTACACGAACCTGGTGAAACATAGCTTCCACGTCTGACATAAATGCTACCGAATCCTGGCGGAATCTTGTCAATACTCCAACGAGGGAATCAGTAAGATCCGGCCCCTGTAAAAGTTCCTCATTGAGTGACTTTCCATGGTACTTAGCGGAAAGGTCGAACACAACACGTACTTTTCCAGGTTTTGCTGGATGTTGGACAGCGTGGTGGGGGAGATACCATGTCTTGCCTTGCACTTCAGCTAGCTGAGCTTTCGTTGCTTATCCCTTTTCAATAAGGTCTTCCATGCAATCTTTATACTTGGACTTCAGCTCTTGGTCTCTTGATAGGCGTCGTTTTAGCAGCTTGAGGCGATGCTCAACCACTGACCTGTTGCTCGCCAAACAAGGAGGGTCATTTCTCCAGGGTAGGGCAAGGTGATGGTGGTCATTCTCCAGTTTGATAGAGTCGCTCATTAACTCCATGGCGTGCTTGTCGTTAGCCGACATCGATCTAGCTTCACTGTATGCTGAATCGTTGAATTCCATGTCACAGTAACTCTGGAACTGTTCATTTAGCCGCAGGTCGGCCTTTATGAAGTTAGCAGTGCGAGTGTTAGCATTCGTGACCTTGCCTAATGGACCATTAACCACCCAACCGAGGGTAGTTCTTGTAGCATAAGGTCCTCCGTTTTGGCTTGGAATGACCTCCTTAGGCTCGAGGATTTCTGGGGCGTCACTGCCAATGAGCAAGCTAACATCTGCATCTATATTGGGAATCTTCACTTCGGAGAGATATTGCCACTTCTCAACATCTTGTTGGTTTGCAGCACTTTCGGTAGCAACAGGAAGGTTTGGTCTTGTGAACACGACTGGGAGCTCGAAGAGATTCTCCTCATCCAGGTCCAGCACTTCTAAACTAACAACGTGACAATCGGTTTTACTGTTCTCCCTTTCCATAGTCGTTAATGACAACGTGGTCCTCTTTCCCGACAAGTTCAGTTGGTTTGCGCTCTGAACAGAATGATGCGTTAGAGCCATTGTCCAGAAATGCATAAGTTTGGATCATCTGATCAGGGCTCTTTGCTTTCACTTTAACTGGCAATATGGCGAGACCGGTTGCGGATGCTCGAGTTTGTCCGCAGTGCGGACCTACAGCTTCATTGCTTATGAATCATTGTGTATGAATCCCCAGTACTCGATAGGGTCTCCGCTGAAAGTGGGTACCTCTGGTTGAGGGAGTGGCAGGGCGAGTGTGCTCTCTTGTTGTCGCTGAAGTA
>JAHPZR010032589.1:0-7500 GCA_019787425.1 Platygyra sinensis | reverse complement strand
TCGTCTGGGGACAGCTGAACTTGTCTGTAATCCTGCAGTGTTTGTGACTGGCTGGATGTTTGGCAAGGGACCAGGAGTGGCCTGGCTACCTGATTCTGGTACAGTTTGATTGATAGATGATGGCTTAGCAGGAGCTGGCATCAATGTGATTCTCTTGGGGGTCACTTTGCTGGCAGGTTTAGTAGGAGTGATCTTCATTGGCACAGTAAACATACTTATCCTACCAACTGGTTCTTTCTTGGTTGTAGTCTGAGACCTGTCCACCTCATTGCTGTCTTTTTCTGCAGATGGGGTTGATGTTGGCTTTTTTGTGATTTTACCTGTACATACACAAACAAACAGAGGTAGGATTTTGATACAAAGTCGCTACAATCAGCCACAAAAATACAAGACATTTCGCTTTCTCAGAGTCCTTTTCTATTGTTTTGATTGCTATTGTGCTCAGTTTGGTCCTCCACCCCCAATCAATTTTGCTATGCAGAACTCAGAACCTGTTAAAAAGTACAACATTGACAGGGGAGGGATAATAATCATGAATTCCAAATGGTACTTGACAATGCCTTTGTCTGAACAATCTCAACTACCTTGTCACCAACTGTAAGTATAAGAGAAAAAAAAAACTAGTTGCAATCCTTTCTACAAGAATGGACTAATATAAGCAAGAGTTTTCAAAACGTTCTTGTCATATACCACAATGTAATGTTAAGTTACCTGGAGTATCAGAATTTTGTGGCAATGGAGAGCTGCTTCTTTCCAACACTTGTTTGACTGAGAGGCTGTAAGGCACGCCAACTTCCTCTTTTTTAAAGTGAACGATGGAGCAGTAACCATCAGAAGAAGAAACTACAAGCATGCTTCCATCATTGGACCTTTAAATAAAAGCACAACCATTTTTAATTGCTGAACAAGTAAGAATAATTATTATCGCAATCAGGGGTTTAATTAAGGGATGGGTAACAAGCAAATTAAACAGCCGCGAGGATGATTTATTGCCTGCCTGTTTTGACAATCTAGAGTAAAGTTTTTGTTATAAAAAAGTTCAGTTCATAAAGTTTTTCCCTCCTAGCTAGGGAGGTAAGAAGACCCTTGCACATGTTGCCACCTTACAACCCTAGGCAATTGTTTATTTTACATTGGAGGGTTGCCATGTGTGATGAGATAATTATTACCAGAAAGTACATACCAAGCCACATCAGTCAGAGCTGCATAGTGAATGTTGCCAATGAAGCCAAAAGGAGCAGTCTGCTGAGTGTCATACAGCAGGATTGAATCCAGTGTTGCTATGGCAAACACCATACGGTACGGTAACCTGCAATGGGAAAGCATTTTTTAGGTTACTTAACATTGTAAGTTAATCAATTAAAGGGATAGTCTTGAGGTACAGGTAAATCGCTAAAAAGGGAACTTACTTGAAAAGACTCTTTGCAGACTTTTCTTCACTTTTGGCTGTGAGATAAAAGAAATAATTCACTGTTGACCTTGTGACTAGTAATAATGCGAGAATAACTTGGATTATTATATAATACAATTTAGACACTGATCATAATTTCGTGGGACCACGAGGAGTACAATTCAAGGAGTACTCGCACGAGTAATTCCAAAATTGGACAAGCACAAAGCATGTGGCCGATGTGAAATTACAAGCAAGACTACTCCCTGAAATGTACAACACAAGGAGCAATTACTAATTAATCGTATCAATAACAAGTTTTGGAGTTGAAAATGTCTTGAGAACTTTTTTGAGTTAAAACGTCTGCAATGCATTTCATAAGTTTGGAAAACTGTTGGAAACAAACAAATAAGAGTACAGAGAACTAAAGACAATCAAGAATTTTGTTATAGATATGTTTCATAGACCTCTTTCATAAATGGCTGCCAATTTAAAATTCTTTGTATTGATTTAAGTTAGCCTTACTAACCTCGTTTCAGAGTAAAATTTCTTTTGAATTATTAACTTCAAAATGAGGTCAGCAAGGCTAATTTTAATAGTGGCAAAAGAATTTATAATTGGCCGCCATTTATGAAAGTGGTCTATATGTTATATTGAACCCTGCTATCTAGAACTTGGTTTCCTGGGACCCCTCCTCTGCCAACCCACTAATGCCCGCTACCTCAAAATCAGGGCATTGCCTTTTGAAAATGCCTTTTAGGTAAAATGGCAGTGGGAAAAACTTTGTAGTGATGACATCAATCGTGCATCTGTCCTCTAATTGTTCATAGGTGAGGACCAATCAAAATGCGAGAATCACTTGGATTATTATATAATACAATTTAGACACTGATCATAATTTCAATTGAAAGAGTGAGTTACAACATAACATAACATAAGAGAAAGTGAAAAAGAGGTAGCAAGGAGGCAAATGTTACCCCCTGAATGTTACCATTACCTTGTCTTAGTTCAAAAAGGGTGGGACAAACACCGCACTGCCACGGTGGCCTTTTGAGGACTTGGAAGATAGAGAACTGGCCTGCAACAAAAATCCAGTATCACCTAAAATAATATAGATCAGAGGCTGGTTCAGCCCACAGGGGGCCCGCACAATCTGTCCTGGGTAGCCGATTGTTATTTTTAATAGTAAATGTACTAGATTTACCGTTTTGCCTCACCTATAGCCATATATCGCTAACTGTGTGTGTAAATCATGATAAATAAACGTTGAATTACCTTACCGTGGTGTATAGTCGTCCTTTTGCCTCAAAAGGGGGTTTTTGAGCGATTTTGATATGTTAATTTGAGTTCGCGACCGTGTGACAGTCTCTGTAAAATCGCTCAAAAAACCCCTTTTGAGGCAAAAGGACGACTATACACCACGGGTAAGGTAATTCAACGTTTATTTATCATTGATTTACACACACAGTTAGCGATATATGGCTATAGGTGAGGCAAACGGTAAATCTAGTACATTTACTATAAAATAACAATCGGCTACCCAGACAGATTGTGCGGGCCCCCTGTGGTATTGCTGAGTATTTTTATGAGTTGTGGTGAATTTTGGCAAGCCCGTAAGGTGAGTCAAAATGCAAACAATGAGTAAAAATTCTCAGCGATACTACACAACAAAACGTCTAATAAGAGATTTATTATCTAACACACCAAATTGGTACGTTCTTGCGAGCGAATTTCATGGATATTTATTTACAGGGAATGGATAATAGAAGTATGCGAAGCGGAATGGAATTGGCGCGGGAAATCCAGCTAACTGATTGGTCAATGGCAGGAAACATGTCTAACTGGTTGTCTGGAGTACAAATACCGTGTGATATTTGTACTCGTCTTAAGCGTTATTTGTGCTCTGCGAAGTGCAGTTGGATAATAATTCTTTTTATTTCTGTTAGTAATGCTAAGTAACATTGAAAGATGGATGCAGGAGGTTAGAATCTCTTTTGATTTGTTGTCCCTGAAAAACCCTTTTGGGAGCATCAATAAACTATTTATAAAAGAGGTCCTCATATTTTTATTCTGAAATCTGTGAATCAGTCCACCAATGGCCCCTGTTCATTGTTTTAAAAAAATCCATGAAGAACAAGTTTTTGAAATTAAATTATGAATGATCTTGAATGCCCAGAGGTTTGGTAGGGGTGGGGACTCGTATAGGGCAGGTATGTTTTACATGCAGGTTGCAGGCTGAAAAATCGACTTTTAACTCTGAGTGAGTCTGCTTAGCGCTCCGGTTAGCCTAAATTAACTTACATTGCTTGAGGTTAGCCTTTATACTAGGTTTTATTCAACTTCAACTCAAATAAGAAAGTCTTTCAACCAGCAATCTGCAAAATATACCTGCCGACTCCTATGACGGCGCGGTGGCCTCATGGTTAGCGCGCTCGACTCCGGAGCGAGCGCTCCGGGTTCGAGCCCTGGCCGGGGGCATTGTGTCGTGTTCTTGGGCAAGACACTTTACTCTCACGGCGCCTCTCTCCACTCAGGTGTATAAATGGGCACCGGTAAATTTAATGCTGGGGGTAACCCTGCGATGGACTAGCATCCCATCCAGGGGGGAGTAGAAATACTCTCAGTCGCTTCATGCTACAGAAACCAGGATAAGCTCCGGCCAGATGGCCACTTGGCCTGAATGCAGACTTAGCCTACCTACCTATATGAAAGTGACAGGGGTGCTTGTCCTACCTTTCAGGGATAAAAAAATCATGTTGTGGAACTTCTTAGGGTGTTAAAAATGCCCACTGCTATCGAAGTACCTCCCATGAACAAGAACTATTTTTGAGTCAACTGAGTATTTTTGTCTCATACCCATCAATGAAAGAATGCACTTTTAGGAGATAAGAAGGTTTAATAATGTGTTGTTGAAAAAGTTTGTACCACTTAGAATGGAAATGAAACGGGGTTACCAGTACTCCCAAAAAATGAGATTTTGGTACCATTCAGTGGTTCTTTAGAAAATTTTTGAATGAGCAATCCCCATCAATTTCTATCAATTTTAGATGGGACTTTCTCCCTCCTCTGCCTGGGCTTGAATGGTTGGTCCCTAGTCAGTATCTGCCCTAGTTGTTTACTAACTCTACCTAGGTTAACGTTAACCCAGCATTGAGTGGACTGACACTCACTTGTTAGGTGATGCACGTGTGAAAACATAAGTTGTATTAACCACCTGATCACCAACATCGAGTCTGCCAGCTGTCAATCAAAATGCAAAAGGACGAAAAATAAGAATTGCAGAAAGAAAATGTTGGTTATATGAATTCAGATCATGTACACTAAAGGCATAAGCAGTAGGCTGTCTATCAATACTTAGTCAACACTCAATTTACATCTTGATCGACACTCGATCAACACTTAATGAAGACTCGGCCAACTGTTAACAAACTCATAAGCATCAATTGATAATTAATTAACTTGTGACTAGGTGTCAACCGAGATGTGGATTGAGTGTCTGTTGAGTGTCAACCAAGGTGTAGATCGAGTATTGATCCAGATGTTGATCAAAGGTCGCCCAAAGGTATCATTAAACTCTTGGCCGTAGAAGCCTTAAGTACTCTTGATCCTTGAAATATTATTATTATTTGATAATGAGAACTCACCTGGGACTATGAGCAAAGAACCATCGGGTGAATAACTTGGTCGGCGGAAAAAGGATGGCATAGTCTCATCATGAAACATTTTTCCTTGCTTAAAGAGCTTTAAATTGAACAGCAGAAAATAAATTTTATTTTTGCTGAAAATGGAGACATAGACTATCTTAAATCTGATCACTATTTGAATCACTGGTGACTAGTCATAGTTTTATTTGAAGGTTGAAGGAGAGGGTGAAGATGGTGTAGTTTATTTTTTACCTCTCCATTTTCAGCAGTCTTTTGAGATCCATTTACCAATAGCTTGGTTATATTGTAACAGCAGCGATATGAATTGGGATTGTACAGCCTGCAACTCCTGCAAAATGGAACAATAAAAAAAAGAAAGAAATTATAATCAAAAAGCATATTCTCCTTTAAATTTTGATAATATTAGTACAAGGCTTATATTTATATAAAAAGCTTTTTATGGTGGGCTTCTAGTAATCTCAGTGCTTATTGGAATTTTTCATTTCAAACATTTCTACAGTCCCTACTTATTTGCAAGAATTTAAGAAAAATGGCAAAACCTTCAAGTTTGAAAGATACCAGTATGTTTTGATGGAACCTATTAACTTTCACCTTCAGTTGATTGATTCACAAAGCATTTTGAAATTTAGATAAGTTTGCTTTTTCTGTATTAATGCAGAATAAAATGCTGATGTATAATAACCTGTCACTGGAATTTGTCACCACATATTGACCGAGTGGATCCCAGCACACTCCTTGGACGTAATGCTTGTGGTCCTTTAGAATGATAAGCTTTTGACCTGACAGAAATTAAGGATATCTGTAAACATCTACCATATTTTAGTAGATTAGCAATGAGATTCCTGTAGAAAATGTAAACACCTTTCACAATATCCCAAATAATGGCACTGTTGTCAACAGATCCTGAGATGAGGTTGTTGCCATCAGGAGACCAGCATAGATCATACACATCCTCTATGTGTCCTCTACAAAAAAGAAAGACAAAAATGTTATATATCATCTGCATCTTGAAAGAAGACAACATTCTCCTGACTCTCATGGATGCAAATTGATTTGGAATTTGGGAGGTTTCTTTTGACAGCAATAATCCTGTTGGGGAACTTTAGAGATTACAAGATTAATCAGTTATTGATTTTCTAAAGCTCAAAATCTTCAAATTATTGTCAGGAAATTGGACCGGTAGTGAATTCTCAATTTCTCAAGAAGAATGGAAAATGTTTATAGCAGTTTTCATTGTTATAACTGGAGAGCAAAAGTATTTTGAAAATATCATTACTTGTTATCCATTACTTGGAAAATACTAAGAGTCTAGACAAACTTATTTTACCTCAGAGCTTTCTGAAAGGTCCAAGATTCCTTGTTTTGTATGTCGTCTGTTTCCATAAATACATCAGTATTCTGATCAGGGGAATTATTCAGCTTCCATAGAATAATCATAGAGTCTAACGATAAAAGAGAAATATAAATTATGAGAAATTAAAATTAGCAATTGCCTAATACTTGTATTAATGCAAACGTGACCAGTGAAGACTTGTGCGCACTTAATTATACACATCCTTATGCAGTCCAGTGGGTAAGGGTCACGAACGGTCAGGATAACATAAGTCTACCAAAAGCAGTGACCCATATCATTAGAGTGTATCGCAGTAGAAGCATGAATAATTATACTTGTTTTCTTCCCTGGATGGAATGCTGTCCATATTTTTAGGGTTATCACTCAACATAAAATTGGTTGGTACACGTTTATGAACCTGGTTGGAGGGACACATGTTAACCAATACTTATTGATGGCTGGAACATGGGAGGGGAGAAGAGGGAGCAGGGGTTAAGTATTATTCATTTCACTCAAATTAAATCAGACTTACCATCTCCACCAGAAGCTAGAATTTCCTCTGTTAAAGAGACAAATAAAAATTCAGTTGTATATGTCAGTTATACCAAATCTAGAGATTGTGTAAATATTCCAAAAAATATCCATACCTCTCCCACAGAAAGGATTTTTGTCTAAGACCCCCCTCCCTTCTGGAAATTCCAATTAATCAAGCTTCATGGATTTCTTTAAATTTTTGGGCCTTACAGAACTCCTCCACCACCCAGGAAATTCCAATCCCTTCTGTGGCGGGAGAATGGATATTTTCTGGAACTGCACATTGAATACACACAAAGCAGCATGCTTTTGGTGCAAGACTCTCTCTTTTTAACTCAATCTTGAGCTTCTGTGTGTGATGTTCCTCTCTGGAATTTTGAGGCATGATTAGCCAGACATTGAAGTCTCAAGCTAGACTAAAGGAAATAGTATGTATGTTTGTATGTTCCCTTGATTGTCTCCTAGCCACTAAGCTAGGGTGTCAGTCCATTTTTCATTAACCCTAGCTGGTTCAAAATTGAAATTCACCAATTTATGATAATGGCTTGCTGATCCAATCTGATTGGCTGAAGAATCTG